>BKCP01009181.1:759726-770941 GCA_008636005.1 Striga asiatica | reverse complement strand
AGAAGATTAATAGTGGTTCTCTACTCCCCTTCTATGACTCTTGACATCAAAGAATTTAAAGTTGGGATTGGTTTTTGTCCTCTGAACACTATCTGTTTATGGATTTTCTTATCATTTCATACGTAGTTTAGATCAAATTCTAGCACCTGTATTTATATATATAAGCTAGTAATTGCAAAATAGCAAGATGGTCAAATTGATCAAATATTCAATTCATACAGAATTTTTCTATTCCTTAAAGAGTTAAGGAAAAGAAAAGGAATCTCTACCTCTTTCTTTTACAGCTGTGAATCTACATCCTACATCTATTTCTTTCCAAACCCAACACACACACACAAAAAAATAAAAAATAAAAAAAAAATGAAAAAAATAAAAACTGTTGACATTGCTGTTTTGTTAATCTTCTTGCATCATTACAGCTGCAATCTTGAAGTGATTTCAACAAACACATTTTCACTGCATGGAATTGTAAGTCCTCCCATTGGATGATTGAACCCGAATTCTTCCTCCGCTTGTTGCAACAAATCTTGAAACGACGGGTGGTTGAGGTACGTTATCGGCACCACATACCTTTTCCTTTGAAATTCCCCGACATAAACTGCCAGATGGCCTTTTGGCACTTCCGGTTGATTTTTATTGAGAAGGGACTGTATTTTGTAGAATTGCTTAGCGTTCGAAATCAACGCCTGGAAGCGAATAGCCATACTTTGTTTCTCGTATTTAAAAAAAAAAATGATGTGAATAAATATTTGGCTTTTGAGTTTTGGTTGTTTTTGATTGTCTGTGAGAATTGGGATGTGCTTTTGCTTCAATGGTGAAGTGTTTGTAAGAACTTTTGCATGTATATATATTCTCAAGATTTTGGGTTTTATCTATAGTAAAGGTCACATGGCTTTGGTCATGAAATTTGAAAATAAGGTTATCTCTTGTATGCATCATCACGTGGTTAGAGACCCCCACTTGTACATATGAAGTTATTATCATGAAAGAGATGAGATATCAATCGATAATTTTATAAATTGATTGCAGATCCCTGGAAAAAAAGGGTTTGATAAGTAATTTTAAATAAATAGATGTACCACAGGAGTACAAATAATAACAGTTTATATGGTATGTCCTGGCAGTATGGAAATTTTAGTTATAATATTTTTAATGTTTTTGATTTTGATGGGTCCAGCCATCCAGGTATTCATTCACACCATCCAGCATGTGCCAACCTTTGTTTCTACTATTTGAGAAAATGGGCTTTAATCGGTTTTGCAAAATGAAGCTCAGGTATTATTCTTTTCTGTTTACTTGTACTTGTTCTAGGTAAATTACTCTTAACTTTTGTCTTTTAGGTAAATTACTCTAATTTTTAGGGTGTGGGTATAAATTATTTTGGAAAAAATTATCTTAATAGTAAAAGTGATGAAAAGAAAGAGGAAAAAATGAGCGGAAGTGAATTTNGGCAAAAGTAGATATAATTTACATATTGTATGAAACAAATTTTAGAAGAATGGAAAGACATTTGTTAATAGAAAAAAAAAAAAGGAAATTTCAAAAGGTGGTCTGAAAAATTAAAATAACCATATGGATTTTGTATAATCTAGAAAAAATAATTTAGAATTTACTTAAATTTTTAGTTCATTTTTACTTTTTTTATAACGAAATTATTATATTCAATCATCTCCTTAATGAACTAATATATGATGTTTGCAATTTTAATGTAAAATTTTACCTCATATTTATCACATCATTAGTTTTGTTTCCTATTTTGTGTAGGGTTTGAGTCCTTTATATATCTTTCGAATTTCATTTTGGAGATTATTGAGACTTGATATACAGTATTAATAAGCCTTGAAACAGAGGATGACTCAAATATTTTCGTGGAAATTAAAACGTTTTGCACAAACAAGGAATTTCAGAACTTTGCTTAATTCTCTGAAATATTTCCAGATAATTGTGCTATTTGAGCTTCAATTACTGGCAGATTACACTTTTCATATGAATTGAGGAACGTTAAACATGATTGCTTGTACATCTGCTTTTGTAGTGATTATGTATAAAATGATCAAGTCAGTGGACACAAGCAGAAACTCTTTTGGTAAGAAGTCCCTACTCTAAATGTCCAAGTATAAGAATAAAAGAATATTTCAAAAATCCCTATGCTCTAATCATGATTCTAATTCTTCTATTTTTTTTTTTCTTTTTTTTTTTTTTTTTTTTTGTGCGACCCTTATTGGTCACATNTTTCTACAGGAGTATACCACTATGCTATTGAGGTAGAAGAAAGCTCAAATTTTGTTGGTTGAGCACGAACAAGCCGTGTACTTCATGACATACCCAGCTCAGAAGTCAAGTTGACAAAGGCTTCCTCCTTACAAGGAAATGTCAGGCCACCCATAGGATGATCGAAACCAAACTCTTGTTCGGCTTGCCGTAACAAGTCTTGAAATGCAGGATGCTTCAGGTACGATATCGGTATTACATGCCTGTTATGGAACTCTCCTACATAAACTGCCAAATGACCTTTAGGAACATCTGATTGTTGGTTCCGGGCTAGAGTAGATTGAATTCGGTGATGTCGAAAACGGAAGTTTGTAACATGTTTCTTTGGATATGAAATAAGAAACTCTTTTATGTGTCTGAACATGTTTGCTTTGTTTGGATTTTGTAGGAATTGGGACAGAGGGTTGATTTGTACACATATTTATACCATTTGTATTAGGCTAGCCAATAAGAGGCCAAGTTGGTGAGTGAAATCAGGTGCAACGGTGGATTTTTTTTTTTTATTATTTTTTTTTATCAGCTGGGAGTCTGGGAAGGTTTAATGATTGATATATATGTTTTTTTATTAAAAAAACTCATGAAGAATAGTAACTAGAGACCAAAATTTATCGGAAAAACTTGGTTTCGCACACAAAACTAACATTTAATGTGAAAAACATATTTTCATCGCAAAAATCAAGTTTTGAAACAAAAGTTTAGGGTTTTTTTTTTTATTTATATCTTTATTTTAACTTTTAAATAATGTGTAAAAAAAATCTTATGAAAATATTCATGTCTTGATGGACTATTTAAAACTCTCCCTATACTTGGTCTCATGATCTCATTGTAGGAGGGGCACTGTGGGTTGCTTCAAAACATCAACACCTTAAAAACTGGGATTTGTAAAGACAACGATATTTGGGTATGTGCTTTTTGTTTGAATTTGTTGTGTGTTAAAGACGAATGTGATGGTATAAGTATCTGAAGACTGCAGATTTATGGACACCGTCAGCAAGTTGTACCTGCAAGTGGCTTGCAGCTTTCGGGGACTTTTTCAATGTCTTTGGGAATATTTTGTTTAATTAAGGAAGTATTTGGGAATATTATCTGCATCTAACCCTTGTTTTTGATATATTCACTCTTTTTATGTATCAAGTCAACTTAGCTCAGGTCACAAGTGATAAATTTGGAATTTCAATTCAAAGGTGAGACTCTAAAGTAAAAGTAGCTATAATATTTGGTACTTTCTAGGAGATTTATGGAAACAATCTAAGAAACATATATTTTATTTTTTAACTGCTTACAAGTCATGAACCTGAGTAACTGCTTACACCACTAATGTTACTGTGCTTTGTTAATGGTAACATTTGTTTTCTAAAACACACACATATATATGTATATCCTGCACAACTAAATTGCTTAAAATAGGGTCCAGGCGCGTTTGGGTGTAAACTTGTAGCATTATGTTTATTATGAGATATAATGTGACGTTAATACTTACAATGAGAAAGGCAAATTTGAAAGGCGACTGATGACGGATTTTGTTGCCGAGTTTTTAAATAGCTAAATGAATTCTCTCTACTCTGTTATGAAGAGGAATACTCAAACTTCTAGTTAATTTCCAGATTGTTAAAATTAGAATTTTCTTTATAATTGTGTGTGCGTGTGTTTCTGGTTCAGGCTGAGGATGAAACATAGTCTTATGTCACTATCTGTTTATGGATTGATTTTTGTCCTCTGATCACTATCTGTTTATGGATTTTTCTTATCATTTCATACACAGATTAGATCAAATTATGGCACCTGTATATTTATATATAAGCTTCTCGAGCTAGTAATTGCAAAATAGCAAGATGGTCAAATTGATCAAATATTCAATTCATACTTTGTTCAACAGAATTTTCATTTCCTTAAAGAGGAAAAGAAAAAGAATCTCTCTCTCCTTTTTTTACCTATGTGAATCTACATCCTACATCTATTTCTTTCCAAACCAAAAAATAAAAAAATAAAAAAATAAAAATAAAATAAAAAACTGTTGACATTGCTGTTTTGTTAATCTTCTTGCATCATTACAGCTGCAATCTTGAAGTGATTTCAACAAACACATTTTCACTGCACGGAATTGTAAGTCCTCCCATTGGATGATTGAACCCGAATTCTTCCTCCGCTTGTTGCAACAAATCTTGAAATAACGGGTGGTTGAGGTACGTTATCGGCACCACATACCTTTTCCTTTGAAATTCCCCGACATAAACTGCCAGATGGCCTTTCGGCACTTCCGGTTGATTTTTATTGAGAAGGGACTGAATTTTGGAGAATTGCTTAGCGTTCGAAATCAACGAATGGAAACGAATAGCCATACTTTGTTTCTNATATTTGGCTTCTGAGTTTTGATTGTTTTGGTTGTTTTTGCTGGTATGTGGGAATTGAGATGTGCTTTTGCTTCAATGGTGAAGTCTTTGAAAGAACTTTTGCATGTATATATATTTTCAAGATTTTGGGATGTGCTTTTGCTTCAATGTGAAGTCTTTGAAAGAACTTTTGCATGTATATATATTTTCAAGATTTTGGGTTTTATCTACATTAAAGGGCACATGGCTTTGGTCATGAAATTTTGAAAATAAGGTTATCTCTTGTATGCATCATCACGTGGTTAGAGACCCCCACTTGTACCTTTGAAGTTATTATCATGAAAGTGAGGAGATATCAATAATAATTTTATAATTTGATTGCGGATCCCTGGAAAAAAGGGGGGTCTGATAAGTAATTTTAAATAAATAGATATTTTACTGAGGTATATATAAGAGCATCGACAATGTTTTGGGTTCTTTCAATATACAATCCACGTAGGAAATAGACCAGTTTAGAAAAATATTTTCTCCAACGCAAATGCAATTGAACTGGGTCCTGCTGATGTGGTAGCAAAAAAAATGAGCCCGGTCTACATTTGAGTCTATTTTAGACTCAAGCACTTGAGTCTATTTTAGCATAAATTCTATGGTGCCCATATGGGCACCATATGATGCCATAATCTCACGATCCAACGCCTAATATTCATTGTGGAATTGATAGAATGGATATTAGGCGTTGGATTGTGAGATTATGGCACCATATGGTGCCCATATGGGCGCCATAGAATTTATGCTATTTTAGACTCAAATAGAGACTTAGTCTCTTTGCATTGAAGTTTAATATCATTACTTTTCAATATTTTTTTTCATGTCATCCAAGATTTAAGTCTATTTACATGTCATATAAGCAAAACTAGATTCAATTCATTGTAAATGCTCTAATAACAGTTCTATATGGTATATCCTGGCAGTCTGGAAATTTTATTTATAATAATTTTTAATGTTTTTGATTTTGATGGGAACGGCATTCATTCACACCATCCAGTATGTGCCAACCTTTGTTTCTACTGTTGGAGAAGATGGGTTTTAATTGGTTTTGCAATATGAAACCTTTGTTTCTACTGTTGGAGAAGATGGGTTTTAATTGGTTTTGCAATATGAAGCTCAAGTATTATTCGTCTGTTTACTTTTGTAGGTGTTCTGGGTAAATTACTCTTAACTTTTAGGTAAATTACTTTAATTTTTATGGTGCGGGTATTTTGAAAAAACAAAATCTCAATAGTATTAAGTGATGGAAGAAATGGGAAAAAAATTGAGTGAAAGAATGAATTATTTTTCAGTTTGTGAATGTGAATGAGATTAAAAGCGTAAAAAATTAAAGTTAATATGATATAAAAATAGAATAATAATTATGACTTAAAAATATGTGATTGGGTAAAGAGTGAATTTTGTTGGAAATTGTGCAGTAATAATTGATTTATATTTTTTAATTGTGTTGATGAGATAGTGGAGAAAAAACTAGGAATGGATAAAAAAAAAGAAAGTAGGAAGAGAAGTAGATGTTTTGAAAAAAAAAAAAGAGTAAATAGTTATTTACACTCGTTATGAAGACTGAATAAATTTTTCACTCCGTTGGATAAAATGTTAACTTTTTCAACCTAGAAAATGCGAAGACATTATGTGATAATGGTGCAAATGACATTGTGTGAAAGTTAAAAAATGTGAAGATATTCGCATTAGGGTGAATATGCGACAGTTATGCGAATCATTTGCATAACCTTCGCATTTTTTGGGGTGAAAAACTTAGATTGTTAGAGAGCGGGGTAAAAAACGTATATCCAACCAAATGTGACACGTCCGGGTGAAAACAATTTACGTGACGAGGCAAAACTAGATATAATTTACATATTGTAAGAAACAAATTATAGAAGAATGGAAAACATTTGTTCATAGAAAAAAAAAAGATGAAATTTCAAAAGGTAATCTAAAAAATTAAATTTTTTAGTTTATTTTTCTTTTTTGGTAACGAAATTATTATATTCAATCATCTTCATACTGAACTAATATATGATGTTTGCTATTTTACTATAAAACTTCACCTCATATTTATCACATCATTAGATTTGTTTCCTTTCGTCTAGGGTTTTGGTACTTTATATATCTTTCGAATTTCATTTGGAGATTATTGCGACTTGATATACGACATTTAATAAGCCTTGAAACAGAGGATGACTCAAGTATTTTTCGTGAAAATTAAACGTTTTGCACGAATGATGGAAATTCAAATGTGAAAGATTGCATATTTATGGAGGATATAGTGAGGCGGTTCATATGGTTTTGATAAATTATGTTCATTTAGACACTTAAAGGGTCCATTTATTGAGTGTAGGGACTAAGTGAAGTCTTATATTCCTTACAAGTATGGCTCATATAACTTATATATGCATGCATTAGCCATTGCTCATCTCAATGTTCACAACTTATATATTTCCTTCATGTAGCGCCCATGGTATTTTGGGCAATTGAAATGGTTTATAATGAGAGGATTGAGAGATTGCACAACATGAGAATATTTAAAAAAGATCATATAAAGTTATATATAAGCATTAATGATGTAGTTAGTTAAGAATGAACATGATTTTGGGATTGAATCATTAATTATTGTATAGTACAATAATTACGTTTCATAGCTAATCTTACCCTACAAATCTATATATATAATTACTAGCTAATAGCATCTAATAAAACCTATTTAATTTTATGTGGCAATTTAACAATTTTCCCTTCAAAAACCGTTACATTTTGATGTATTTAATCTTTCATTTAGTTATTAAATAATTAATACTTTTCACTTCAAAATTACAAAAATCATTTTAAACTTTTGATTAATGACAGTTGACCATATAATATGTTGACCATATAATGTGATTAGATGTTATTATTGTTGTTACATTTAATTTTTTTTTTTTAAAATAAAAAATATATTTGAAATTCCTAAATGAATAATTCACAAATAAAAGACGTACCAAAATATACATTACATCCAATCAGATAAACGCAATTTAAACAAAAAAATATTCTAACTCTTTTAATTGTAAATTTGGTCTGCAAAAAAATGAAAGAAAATAATTAATCATTATATGCATACAGACTCACAATAATTTATTTATATCTGTGCAAATGCACAGGTCGAATACTAGTATGTGTTCATGAGAGTATTTTTCATAAAATGTTATAAATTATATTAACATGTAATGTTCCCCGTTTGGTTTTTATTAAGGACTTCTCATGATTATTAATACAACATGGGATTTAGTGCAGATGTTTGTTGATCGCATGAATAAAACTACTCGGTGAAATTCACCCGATTTTCAAATAAAATGGACGACCATTTAATTGTAGCACAATTTGTAACTTACGCTATGTTGATGGTACGTACAAAGGGCATTGCATGGTTGCTTTCCCATTTTGATATCTCACAGAAGTTAAATTAATTAATATCAACATCTAATACATTGTGGTAGATTTTGCTATTTACAAAAAAAAAAAAAAAATAATAAATAAATAAAAAGGTGGCAACTATATCACATATCATTATTTATTTATTGATTATATAATTCATTCATCACGACATAAAACGGGTGATGAGAACGCCAACTCCTAAACATTTATTTGTTTTTCACGCGTAGCTTTTTGTTGCAAAAATCTTCTAGCCATATGGACCAATAATAATATTATCAAGATTTTCTAGCCAAATGGACCAATAATAATATTTTCAAGATCTTTTTGTTGAGAAAATTTTCCATTTTGTTTTTAATTATTGAGTTCCTAATCAGCTCGGCAATTGCCATAGAATCTACGTTCACGTTTCACCATAATCTCAAAGTCTTTGATATTAGAGGTTAAGAGGAGCTCAGCCGAACTCTTGATCCTTGAGTTCCACACGAGTTTTTATCAAAATTAAATGAATCGATAAATGAACTCGAACTTGATTCATTTATTAATATTAATGAGTATTAAAATATTAAATTAAAATACGTATATTTGAGCTTCAAAGAATATTATCCAAACATGTTTTAAATAAAATCGAGACAAACGAGCTAAGAGAAGTTCCAACTTTAATAAGTCGAGCTCACGGTTCATTTAGTTTAACAAATTCAATGATATTCTAACTACTTCAATATTGAAAAAGAAATTATAATATATAATATAATAATATATGGTATCTATGATTAATTTTTCACATCCAATGAACATGAATCATTTTTCTAATTTTCTCTGAGCAAATTTATAATTAATGGCCATGGCCACACCCATACTAATTGACGCAACATTTTCCTCACATACTTGTTTTAAAAATATTTGTGTAGGTGTCCTTGAAAGTACAAGTGGGTATTATTTTATTTAATTATACGACTGACCAAGTCACGTTAATTCAGAAACTAGTTGCTAGCAAACTCATGATAAGTCTCATTTTCACTGCCATATAATTTCTGTTCAATCATCAATGTCACATGGTACCTGAGTTACCAGATTAATATAATTCGCCGCGTGGTGAAATGAGATTTTTACCTTTATTTTTGTATTCTATTTTGTATTTTGCATCAGATAAATTATATGTATACATAATAATATTTATAACATACATACGGAAAATAAAATGTGAGTTGAATAGAAGATTTTGGTGTGATTAAATTAATTGTCTGCCTTCTCTCTCTGGAAGAGTTTATAACTTTATATTATTTTGCATGACTAATGACTTCATATGAGTTTCAAACCGGAAATAATCAAATATTAGTGTTCAAACAAAGTATGATATCTTTGGGAGCCTGACACAAAATCATTGATTCAAACAAATATTATTACATATCCATGTACTTATCTGACACATATACAATCAATTAATTGATGAACTCTTGTATTTAACTTTGTGTCACTATCTTTTTCTTAGTATAATAATATTTGTCAGCCGATGGTTTTGAGTTCATAATGTGTTGCGCCAATTATCAAACTTCTTCAATTTCCATTTTTTTTCTCATTATTATTATTATTATTATTATTATTATTATTATTATTATTTTGTCAATTTCTAGATAGGGTCGGAGTGGCTCCAATTGAGGAGAAATTGGTTCAACATCGACTGAGGTGGTTCGGACATGTCCAACGGAGGCCTCCTGATGCACCGGTGCGTAGGGGAGTTCTACAGCGGGTCGAGGATGTTAAGAGAGGTAGAGGTCGGCCTAAACTCACTTGGGAGGAGTCGGTTAAGAGAGATNCTCTTGATCTCTTCCTTTCGATTCGAGTCTTTTTGTGTTTCTCTTGGGTTTCATCTCTAGCCTACCCCGACTTGCTTGGTACTAAAGACTATGTTGATGTTGATGTTTGTTGTCAATTTCACTGCAGCAAGATTTTTCCAGATGAAAACTATTTGATGTGCTCCTGCACTTGAACCGACTTCTCTCTGCTCCCCAACCGCTTTGAGACATGCAAAGACGCCGGGAAGTGTTCTCAGCGGTAAACCTCAGACGCTCAAGTCAGTCAGAGATCAAAGATAGAAGGAAATTGTATATGGAATTTAGGATTTGTAGAATGATTAACCTTACCTCCTCCAATGGTTTACCTATTTATATGAAATTACTAGCTTGTTCCCTACGCTTTGCTTCTCCTCCGTTGGATCTATTATTCCTTTTTTATCCTGATCCTACACGTGTCCCGTCTGAACCCATTTTTGTAACTGTCACATCTGCTCGACTTTCAACCAATTCTTTGAATCTGAAGTCTATTGGCAAGCTGATGTTCCTACTTGGGCCGAGCTCATATAAGCCCGAGCTTCTAATGTAATTATAAGGTCGAGCTTATAACAAGTCCTCCTTACCCGAGCTGTTGTAGCATCCGTTTGACCGAAATACTGACATGATTATTTAGCTACACTCCTACCCGCATACCTATTAAGTCGAGCTAATGCAGCTGTATAGCCGAGCCGTTGCTACCCTCTAAACCGGGTTATTAGTATGCTTATTGGGCTAAGCTACCAACACATATAAAACCGAGCTACTACACATATAAAAGCCGAGCTACTAAGAGCCAAGCTACAAATGGCAAGCTAGAGGCCGAACCCCTAAAGCCGAGCTATATATGCCGAGCTATTAGCGGTGTTGACGCCGACCCTTTCTAACTCCAACTCGCTAGTCTGAGCCCATTTTCTGCCAGTTCATCGGGCTGTTATTATATATCATATCACTATTCATTGCAGTCTTTGAGATCTCCCAACTCCCAAGATAAACATCTCACTTATTACAAGCGATGCAGATGCCCTTAATAGCAGGCAAAAGTACAAATTTGTTCAGTAATCAATCAGGTGTAAAAAATTTGAGTTGAAGTTTGATTTGACTACGTATATTTTAAACAAGTCATTGGACACACATGTTGATCGATTCATATTTGATAAGAAAATCGATGTAGATAATTTTTTTCAAGATTTAATTAACTATTTTTGTTTTTACAAAAACCATTTTGCATACATGAGTGTGTAGGTTAAGTGACATACATCGTATGTAGTTCAATTTTATATGTTATAATTACTTTGATTCTTGTTATTTAAAAAAAAAAAAACA
>BKCP01009181.1:746417-759123 GCA_008636005.1 Striga asiatica | reverse complement strand
TAGCTAGTATTTTGAGAGAAAATTAATAGTTAAAGATCAAGAACAAGAATTTAGTAAATTTGTAAGGCTCAAAAAATAATCCTCTGTGCATGGGATTGTGAGGCCTCCTGTTGGATGTTCATAACCAAATTCCTCTTCTGCCCAATTCAACAACTCTTGAAACAAAGGCTGATTCAAATACGAAATCGGGACCACGAATCGTTTGAGCGATTTCCCAACATAAACCGCGAAATGCCCTTTTGGAACATCGGAAAACGTTGGATTATTATTATTAATACGACGTAGTTTCTTCTTTGCATGAGCTATACCTAGTCCCATTTTGAAGAGAGAAAGAAAGAAAGAAAAAAAAGAGGAATTATTGAAGAAATAATTTGATGATTAAATTAATCAATATGGGGATTAAATCTTGGGTATGAAGGGCTTTATGTATTTATAGGGAGAATGGGAATCAGATAATGAGTGAAGCTAGGATGGAAAAATAATAATAAAAAAAATATAGAAATAAAAATTGGTGGATTTATAGATAAAGTGAAGTTATAAAATTAATTAGTGTCCACATGGTTTTGACCAATATGAAGAATAGGATTTGTGGCCTACCACTTAAGGGGACCAAAAAAAATGAGAACATCAATTTGAGAGAGATTATAATGAAATTTTGAATCTTTTAATTTCCTGGTAAAGTTATTGGATAGTATTATGGGGAAAAGGATTTGTCAATTGTAGCTTTTAGAAGCACTGAACTTGGACCTTTTTTTATGGTTTAGCATGGCAAATTAATGCTTATGTGACAAAAAATTACAGCTTTTACTAGCATGGCAAATTAATGCTAATGTGAACAAAATGTTACATGCTTTTATAATGCTATATATATATTACACAACTTAATCGCCAATTCTGTGGCTACGTAATGGTTTATGCATGTCCAACAACATATATATCTACTGCAATAAATAAATTAATCCTAATTCAACTATATATATAATTCTTTTTCTCTGATTCTCTCCTTCAATTTTTGTCATCATAAATTTTAGATATCTAGTTGGACTAATATTGGTGATACTACTTGTACCGAGCATGCTTCAAAATGTAGAAAATGTTTCAAAAACTGAATGACAATTCGTTCCAACAGAAGAAAATCTTAGAAAGATATTTATGTTCATGATCAGTTTGCTGTTTGCATGGCCATGCCTTATTGCTGCNCCATTTTTGAAAAGATCAACACAAATACATGAATTGGAAAATGAAAAACTACTAGAGCCCAATAAATTAAAAAAAAAAAAAAGAAGCACAAATATAGAAAAGAGTTAAGGGACACTAATGAATTCATTGATTAAAATAATTTTTATTCAGAAAAAGGACATATTAGTTAAGAAATAATTCATTGGGCCATTTTGTATTTTACATGTTTTTCCTTCCAGTTACTCAGCACCACTCGATCAGTTCAAGTTTATAGACAATTGGGAAGGAAGAAATTAATAAAGTTAGAGATTTGTCTATGGATCGGATCAACCTAAGATATGTATTATGTATCATTGATTCATTAGATGGATAAAATTTCATTTGTGTGGAAGGATAAGGCTAGCTATAATATGTGAGCTTAATTTTATTAGCATGTTATATAAGCATTTATTCGGATAATTGCAAAACGTATCATTAAATATGGATTTGGGCTTAATTAATACGATGTAAGTTAAAATATCAATTAAGTTGAAACAATGTGCGACAACTCATATACTTTTTGATATAACTGGCGTTGTAAGTGGTCGTGCCACCATAAGTTTGATATCTAATGTTTAGAAGTGATCGAGTTCATCATAACAAGTCCTTTTATTTCTTGCAATCCTAATATTTTTGTAGGGATTGAATAAAATTTAAATTCTTTTATAATTTTAAAAGCTAGAATTAAAAATGGCGCCGAACCGCTGGACCGATTTTGGCTCGTAATAAAAAATGGAACGGACGATTTAATTTTTTATTTTTTTTAATCTATGAACCGAAATCAGCTCAAACGAATTGATGAGCCAATTCACGGACCGTGGGTAACATTATATCAGAACCGTTTGACCACGGTTCTGATTGGGTCGGTTTGGCACAGTAGGCATGTCTATATCTATATCAAATATATGTATTTTTCCTCCTAAAGTCAACCTCTTTTTTAGGTTCCATAATTTACTCCAGAAATGGGGTTCTTAATGCTGGGATTTTTTATTTATTTTTTCAATAGGATATATTAATTTAAGTCAAATTAAACATCAGCATCAAAAAAATTCATCTAGTCCCTCTCGGTCAACCAACTGTTTATGGATATTATGCTTCGGTGTCATGTGATGCTAAAGAAAATTAATTAAACAAAATTATTAGTATTTTCAATGTAAATTTTGTTAGTTTTTGATTAATTGTTTGTCCCACATCAAATGTATACCAAAGATGTGTAAGATCTTATTAGTATAAATAGGTCCCTTGCCTTTTGGGTTACAATTGCACCTTATTCTATTCTCTCCTCTCTTGGTAGGAAATCCTTAATTAAGGAAATCTTAATTTATGGGTTATTTAACCCCAGTTGTATTTTGTTGGTGAGTTTAGTAAATTTGGTGTTGCGGTTGGCGGAGCCCGGAGACGTAGGCTATTTTCGTCGAACTCCGTTATCAATTTTTGTGTTCTTTTTCTTTCTCGTCTTTTATTTATTTGTGTTGGCTTATTTTCGTTTGGAGTAGTGCTTGTCATATTTGTTGAAGGGGTATTTTTGTCCGCTGCGCTTGGTGTTCTACCCCAACAAGTGGTATCAGAGCCAAAGGTTCGTCCTAGGCTTATTCGAAGAGGCGAACACTGCATTCGGGTTTGAGATGTCCAAGGAGGTCAAGGGCGCATCATCCTCTGCATTCATTCCGGCAAGGACGGTGATGCCGAACGTCAGACTCCCGGTGGAGATCTTCGATGGGACCGGGCATTTCGGCATGTGGCAAGGCGAGGTGCTGGATTGTCTATTTCAGCAAGGCGTCGACATTGCAATTGAAGAAGAGAAGCCAACCGACGTTGAAGAGAAGGATTGGAAGAATATCAACCGCTTAGCATGTGGAACAATTCGTTCGTGTTTGTCGAGGGAGCAGAAGTACGCGTTCAAGAATGAGAATTCTGCTCACACTTTGTGGAAGGCTTTGGAGGATAAATTTCTGAAGTAAAGCGGCCAGAATAAGCTCCTCATGAAGAAGCGATTGTTCCGATTTGAGTACCGGCATGGCACATCAATGAATGACCACGTCACTGCATTCAATCAGTTGGTTGCAGATTTGTTGAATTTGGACGTCACATTCTGTGATGAAGATTTGGCTCTAATGTTGTTATCATCACTTCCGGATGACTTCGAGCACTTGGAGACTACTCTGCTCCATGGGAAGGACGATGTAACTCTTGCGGTGGTCAGTTCTGCTCTGTATAGCTACGAGTTGAGGAAGAAGAACAAACAAGAGACGAAGAATGCAGTAGCAGAAGATGAAGCGTTGATTGCAAGAGGTCGGTCAAAGAGCCAAAAGAAGAAAGGACGAGGAAGATCACGTTCCAAGGCCAAGCTTGAAAAAGACGAGTGTGCTTTCTGCCATGAGAAGGGACACTGGAAGAAGGATTGCCCTAAGTTGAAGAAGAAAGACAAATCTCCTCAAGATGCATATGTTGCTGAGGGTGGAAGTGAAGACTCAGAATTTTCACTTGTGGTTTCACCTTCATCATCTCATCCAGACGAATGGATTTTGGATTCAGGATGCACCTACCATATGTCTCCTATAAGAGAGTGGTTCTTCAATTTTCAAGAGATCAATGGAGAGGTTGTCTACATGGGTAATGATAATGCTTGTAAGACAACCGGGATAAGTTCAATCCGTTTGAAGAATCGCGATGGTTCCACCAGAGTTTTGACGGATGTTCGGTACGTGCCGAGTTTGAAGAAAAACCTCATCTCATTAGGAGCCTTGGAATCCAAAGGTTTGGTAGTGACTTTGCGAGATGGAGTTATGAAGGCTACATCCGGCTTGCTCATGGTGATGAAAGGCATCAGGAGGAATAATTTGTATTACTATGAAGGTGATACAGTCGTTGGGACAGCAACAGTAGCAGATTCCACCAACAAGGAGTCTGAAGCAGTCAAGTTGTGGCATATGCGGTTGGGACATGCTGGTGAAAAATCCTTGCAGACATTGGCAAAACAAGAATTGTTGAAAGATGTCAAAGTGTTCAAATTAGACTTTTGTGAGCATTGTGTTCGGGGAAAGCAGAAGAGAGTGAAGTTTGGAACGGCTATCCATAATACCGAAGGTGTCTTGGATTATGTTCATTCGGATATTTGCGGACCTTCTAAGACCCCATCATTAGGCGGAAGACGCTATTTTGTCACTTTCATCGATGACTTTTCCAGACGCGTTTGGGTGTACACTATGAAGACGAAGGATGAAGTGCTTGGTGTCTTCATTACATGGAAGGCCCAAATTGAAAATCAGACTGAAAGGAAGATCAAGGTCCTACGAACGGACAATGGTGGAGAATATACAAGTGATCCCTTTCAAGAAGTTTGCCGTAAAAATGGCATTGTTAGGCACTTCACCGTCAGACGGACACCACAACAAAATGGGGTGGCGGAGCGCATGAATCGAACATTGGTGGAGAAAGTTCGATGTATGTTGTCCAATGCTGATTTGAGCAAGGAGTACTGGCCTGAGGTTGTAACATACGCGCAACACCTCATAAATCGATTGCCATCATCTGCAAAAGATGGTAAAACACCGTTGGAGGTATGGTCGGGGAAACATGTGGCTGACTATGGATCTTTACATGTCTTTGGGTGTCCTACGTACTATCATGTGAAGGATTCAAATTTAGATCCAACGGCGAGAAAGGCTTTGTTCATGGGAATCACAATTGGCGTGAAGGGATATCGTCTTTTGTGTCTTGAGACGAACAAAACTGTGTTCAGCAGGGATGTTACATTTGATGAACAAAGTATGATAAAGACGACGCAAACCCAACAGGTGGAGTTGACACCGAAGCAGGTGGAGATAGATGCAATGACGAGACGACCAGCTATGATCGACGAACCAATATCAAAGGATTCGTCGGATGATGAAGTACAGACTCAAGAATCATTAGAGTTACCCATTGCATTGAGAAAGCCCAGACGAGAGATTCAACAACCTACTCGATTAGCGGATATGGTGGCTTATGCATTTTCAATTGTTGATGATGACATACCTTTCACTTTTCAAGATGCAATTCGGAGTTTAGAAAATGAGAAGTGGAAAAGGGCTATGGAGGAAGAAATGTTGTCTCTCCAGAAGAATCAGACTTGGAAGGTGACGCAACTACCAAAAGGTAAGAGGGCGATAGGATGCAAGTGGGTATTTGCAAAGAAAGATGGATTTCCTCATAAGAATGATTTGCGCTACAAGGCAAGATTAGTGGCTAAAGGCTATGCTCAGAAGGAAGGAGTTGATTATAATGAAGTGTTTTCTCCAGTTGTTAAGCACTCTTCCATTAGAATTTTGTTGGCCTTAGCAGCACAGTTGGATTTAGAGCTAGCTCAACTTGACGTGAAGACGGCGTTCTTACACGGAGATTTAGATGAGGAAATCTACATGATTCAGTCAGAAGGATTCAAAATTTTTTGGAAAGAGAATTGGGTCTGTAAGTTGAATAAATCGTTGTACGGACTGAAGCAATCTCCGAGACAGTGGTACAAACGGTTTGATAAGTTTATGATTGGGCAAAAGTACACACGAAGCAAACATGATCATTGTGTGTATCTACGCAAGCTGCAAGATGGATTTTTCATTTACTTACTCTTGTATGTGGATGGCATGTTGGTTGCATCAAAGAGCCAAGTGGAAATTGATCATTTGAAAGCTCAGTTGAACCAAAAGTTTGAGATGAAAGACTTGGGGGAAGCTAAGAAAATTCTCGGGATGGAGATAAGTAGGGACAGAAGGAGAGACAAGCTTTGTTTGACTCAGAAGCAATATCTGAATAAGGTACTACAGCGTTTCGGCATAAAAAATGAGACGAAGCCTGTAAGTACACCACTTGCCCCTCATATTAAGTTAAGTGCCCAATTATCGCCAAATTATGATGAAGAACGAGAGTACATGACTAGAGTCCCATATGCAAATGCAGTTGGCAGTTTGATGTATGCGATGGTGTGTACAAGGCCCGACATTTCACAAGCAGTTGGTGTTGTTAGCAGATATATGCATGACCCCGGTAAAGGTCAATAACAAGTTGTGAAATAAATTCTACGGTACATTCATAATACTGTAGACGTTGGATTAGTTTATGAGCAGGATGAATTTGGTCAATGTGTGGTTGGATATTGTGATTCTGACTACGCGGGCGATTTGGATAAGCGAAGATCAACGACTGGATATTTGTTCACTTTTGCGAAAGCTCCAGTCAGTTGGAAGTCTACCTTACAGTTAATGGTTGCTTTGTCTACAACAGAGGCAGAGTATATGGCGGTTACTGAAGCTGTGAAGGAGGCTATTTGGCTTCAAAGTTTGCTTGAAGACTTGGGAGTTGGTCAAAAGCACGTCTCAGTGCATTGTGACAGTCAGAGCGCTATTCACTTAGCGAAAAATCAAGTATTTCATGCAAGAACGAACCATATTGATGTTCGCTATCACTTTGTGCGGGAGATTTTAGAAGATGGAACCGTTGTGTTGAAGAAGATCAAGACGACGGAGAATCCTGCAGATATGATGACCAAGGTAGTGACAACAGTCAAGTTTGAACATTGTTTGGACTTGACCAACATTTTGCATATTTGAGTTGGCACCGAGAGGCGCATTTGGAGGCACCGCCAGCAGTTGATTTAGATTGAAGAGTCGAAGTGGGAGTAAAATTAGTCAAGGTGGAGAATTGTTAGTTTTTGATTAATTGTTTGTCCCACATCGAATGTATACCAAAAATGTGTAAGATCTTATTAGTATAAATAGGTCCTTTGCCTTTGGGTTACAATTGCACCTTATTCTATTCTCTCCTCTCTTGGTAGGAAATCCTTAATTAAGGAAATCTTAATTTGTGGGTTATTTAACCTTAGTTGTATTTTGTTGGTGAGTTTAGTAAATTTGGCGTTGCGGTTGTGCCTGGAGACGTAGGTTATTTTTGCCGAACTCCGTTATTAATTTTTGTGTTCTTTTTCTTTCTCGTCTTTTATTTATTTGTGTTGGCTTATTTTTGTTTGGAGTAGTGCTTGTCATATTTGTTGAAGGGGTATTTTTGTCCGCTGCGCTTGGTGTTCTACCCCAACAAATTTTTTCAATTAATTGGATGTGCTATCATTATACTCAACAGTGGAGGGAGCAATATGGATGTTAGCTGTTAATTTGGGGTCACTACATTCAACAAAAATTAATTGGAAGAAAATTTTATGATGCTTAAATCTTTAAAATTAGACAGTTAGCACCAAAAAAAAAAAAAAATCATATTTCAACTGAAAACTATATCTAACACAAAAATGCCAAACAAATATACCAATATTATAAATTCCATAGAAAAAATCATTTCAATTGAAGATCAACACAAAATTATTATTTTAAAATTAAATTTCTTTAGAAAATTGACGANGTTTCCATATTCAATTTAGCTAATTTCTTTGGGTTGAATCGTATAATAGTGAAGAATTAGTGCCGGCTAATTTCATTGAACCCAACTTAGCCTAACATAATTAGTACATTACGTGCTCTGTAAGGCCGAATTTTCTAAAGATTCAACATTAGAAAATTCATTGGACCATATAAATCTAGAAAGAGATGCAAGTGTATATATTATTTCCTTTTTTTCATGGGACCTATTTGTCAATAAGAGGACATTTTTGTGCACCAATCCTTTTCATCATAATTTATGGGTGGAAATATTGCTGTTTGTTGTGCTAAGTGGTGGGACAAATGCACTTCAACAAGTACTACATACACAAAAATTCTATGGAGTCATCGGATGATTTTTTTATGGAGTTATTCACCACTTAATATATTGATACCTGTCCAAAGTGTATTTATTGCAGGATACGTGCCAATACACTATTAGTGAATAAGTGTGGATGACTCCATAACAAAACTGATTACGTACAAATTAAATTCTAAATTCTTGAATCAAATGAAAAAAAAAAAAGGCAAAACCATGTGATGTCTCATGTGCAATTAATTGTCCTTTGCACACTATTTTCAAATAGTTTCTGCATGAATCACCCGTTTATAACCATTTGGTGAAAGAAAAACTTTGGCCTATGTACACATATGGAAATTGTTTGATTTTATTTTTTTTTATATTTAAGATCATAACGGCACGATTTAGGCCCGGTCCATGAGCTACCCCAACCTATTTGGTGTTTTTAACTTCCTTGCAGGAAGCGAACCGTGCTTTATTGGCTTGGCCTAGTGGCCCGATGGGCCATAGTGACCCTCTCGTTTGTGGATGAGTGCTCTTGGAGTAGTGGGTTTAAAAAGTTGTCTTTTTAAAAATCCAAGAAATTACAGGACTTGGAGAAAATTTTGTAATCTCCCCTTGGTCCTTCATCTCGGGCGAAATACGCTCGCAAGGAGCTAATCCAAAGAGCTCTTCTAAGTTTGACTCAATTTTTTTCAACACCTATCATGGGTTGAGCTTGTTTAATTGTTCGGTAGAAATTTGCGATGTTGTCCGATTTTAACATTTGATATAGGCTTGTAGTAAGTCTAGGGCGAGCTAGCTTGAGAAGCCATTGAAAAGCTAAAGAAATACTTTATAGCTAATAAGTTAACTGATAGTTTGTAAGTTGATTTTAAGCTGATAGTTTATGAATGATGATCGAAAAGCTAAGTAATACACTAAAAGTGTTTGGCAGAGTTAAAAAATAAGTTAATTGAAATAAAAATCTTAATAGCCCTATTGAAAACGTTGCTCGAATAAATATATATGAAATAAGTTTGTATTTTCTAAAAAGGCTATCATACTAGACAAATCTTGTTTGAATATAAAAAAATTATAAGCTAAATACTAAATAAGTTAGTTATAATCTAGTCGTGTGGTGTCAAATTAAGCTCCAAATAGAGGCTCATTTACATATATACTGTACTAATTCTTAAAATATTACAAAAATACAAGATGAAAAAATTATTTGCACATCTACCTAATCCTTAATCTCTAATCTGTGCACATCACCAAATCTCTAATCCATGTACATCGTAAAGAAAAAAAGTGACATCACCACCGCCCTCAGTCGAGAAGCTTCAGGCAGAGTGCGACGGTCCATGGCTGTGCGCATGATCATTTTTTAACTTTCCATATATAGAAAAGAAATAGAAATAGATAGACAAGAAACGAGGGTTCCTGGGTTGAGTGCGACGGTTCCACGAAAGCTTCTGGTTGTCGCTTGATGCACGGGATGCGGGCGACTGGTCTGAGAGTGCCGAATGTCGAACAACTGCATCTCGCCAGTCACGAGCTGCACGGAGGAGGAGCGAAAAGGTTGAGGTTGTGCGATATCGTCGTACTTGTCTGAAGGTGCGAGGGTGGTTACGTGCTGCTCACAAGTCGCCAGATAAACTACAACATAAATGACTTTAGGTAGGACCAAAGAAATGATACGTAAAAGCTATAACATGTTACGTAAAAGCTATAAAATGTTACCTATAGACAATAGGTAACACAATATTGGCGCTGCAGTTGTTTGTGCTACCTAAAGTCAAAGGTAATACTTTTAGTAGTTTTTGGTAACACTTATATAATACTTTTGCTAGTTTTTTCTAACACTTATTTTAAAAGTGTTACAATAATATGATACATAAAGCAATAATTTGTAAAGTATTACCATAAATGGCGCTACCTAAAGTCATTTATGTTGTACTCGGGTTGAGGTGAGCAGGCTGAACGTTGGGACACGGGAGATGCGCAAGGAAGAAGATGAACAATCAGATATGAGATTTTGTAGCAGATTGGTTGTCGGATGTTTATTTCGTGTATATATTCCGTGTGTAAAAAAAAATTAATTTCGTGTATATTCAGTGTATATACAAGTCCCCAGATAAAACTCAGGATGAGTTGAGAGGGCATAACGTTAGGACCCGGGAGATGACAAGGAAGAAGATGAACAATCAGATCTGAGATTTTGTCCCAGATTGGCTGTCAAATGTTTGTTTCGTGTATATATTCCGTGTCTATACAACAAAAAAAAAAAAAATCAATTTTGTGTATATTTAGTATATATATATACAAATAAAATGAATATGTGTGATACTTTTGCTAATAAAATATTAATTTCATATATATGCAATTATAATGGTGTTTGGTCGTTGTGTGAGTAATTTTCTCCCAAATATATACTTTGGTTAAAACTCTTATTCCAATATCTTACATGATTAATTTTTTTGGAATTGCAGCCCAACAACCGCTTACCATACTGAATTGGCCCAAATTCATGACCACACCATCGGCCTGGCCCATTTTCATTATTGCCCAATAAAACTGCCCATTTTTATTACTAGTTTTCTCTCTTTTAGCTTATTTTTTAATCCTGTGAGAATAAAATATTGACTCTTTTATATATGTCTGCTTGAAAGTTTTTGCAAAATTACAAGTTTCATCATAAAATAAGTAATAACACAATTACCATTTATAAACGAGTCATAAAGAAAAAAAAAATAATACAATTTATAAATCAAAGGGAAAAATAAAACATAAACCAACCATTCATAAACTATAAAAAGAGTTAGTTTATTTGTAATTAAAAAATAAAAACTTCATAAATTGCAAATAAATAAAGANCAATGTAGTTACAAAAATTGTGTAAAACTAATCTGATTTATATATATATCAGTTCCAAGTCCTCAAATCATGAACCAAAAACCAAAAATAGAAATTCTTCATAAAAAAAAAAAAGGAAATAAAAATAAAATCAGAAGGACTGTCATTTGGCAAGATCTTAGTTGTAATGTGAGGTTTAAGAAGTAATCTTCACTGCACGGTATCGTTAGCCCTCCCGTAATCGGATGTTCGTATCCAAATTCTTCTTCGGCCAAACGCAAAAGCTCTCGAAACAAAGGGTGATTAAGATAACATATTGGGATAACAAACCTTGTTTGCAAGTTTTCGCCTACGTAAACCGGAAAATGGCCTCTCGGGACATCGTTAAAAGTCGAGCTTGCCGTGTTTTTCCTTGGCGAAATTGTTCTTATGAGTCTTTTTCTGGTGTGACCTGATAAAATTCCCATCTTTGGAGAGGAAATTTGAAGAATTGATATATGTTGTAAGGGAGTTGAGTAGTATATAAGATTGGCTTGTGTTGAAAATAATGAATGTGTTAATGTGTATATATGGAGAGATGAAATATGAATTCGAGCACGATTTTGAAACATGAAATTTAATTTTGAAAACAAGAAATAGATGGATAATTCAAAATAAATTAATAACAATGATGTTAAAAAATAAAATAAAATGAGCTATATAAGGAGACACATCAGGTGAAATTATTTGGAAAGGGAACCACAAATGGTTTTCTTGACTAATCTATGGGAATTGGGAAGACATAAAGGCCCTACCATTTTAGAGAAACAAAAATGAAAAATGCAACTTGGAAATATTTATGGTAGTTGAGAAAACTTGCTATTGACAATTAAAGATCAAGCAAATGACATACAAATCTTATTTGGTTTCATGTCCTTATCAAGAGTAGTATTTTTTTTTACAATGATAAGAGAGAAATAATTTGGCAATTACTTTAATAGCCTTTACAAGTGCATTGAACTTAAAAACCTTTTATGGTAAAATTTCGTTCAAATTCTTATCTTCATTTTTTTTTACGGGGAGAAAAATTTTAAATGTAGTCTCATGGCTAGCGGTTTGAATTTGGTTAATTAATTAATAATAGTTTAGTAATTGTTAAAAACTAAAAAAATTGGAGAACAATTATGGTCCGAAATTTAATGGTACACTGGCGCATGTCGTGTTACTTTTCGGTCAAATTTTGAATTCCTAACCTAAAATTGGTCAATTTTAGAAATTGAAGGAAAATTAGCTGAACATTTGCACGTTGTGTATCATTCAAATTTCAAACCCAATATTATCTTAAAATCGATTGTTTTAAAAGTTACGAAACTATTATTAATTAATTATAACCGTAATTCTCTGTTGCAGTTGGCCTATATCAACCCCAAACTTTGTCTAATTTTTCTAGTTCGAGCGGTGTCCGTTGTACTTTAATTTATACTATTTTTAAATTTCTAAGTTATTAATATATTTGTGGTTTAAAAAAAAAAATCCAAATTTTATCCCGAAATAAAGAACCAAGACCCGTACCCGTGGCTGTGGCCCGTGTTTAGGAGATAATTACACAATATACAAGACATATCACCCATATTTGTACTATGTTTAGAGTGTTTAGATTTGAGCTTTCTAAGATCACGGATCTTTTCTAAACCAGGCCCAGATAAAGTCTAGCAAAACAAGAGTGGCCCAATTATTTAAGTAGGGTTGGGCTTCCAATAGGACCGCCGTAAGTTCTGATTTCACCGTAATCAAATTGAATCGAGAAGCCATAGCTTGAAGCTTTAACTCTCATTTTTTCTTTTTTCTTTTTCTTTTTATTTTTTCACCTTTTATTCAGGAAAAGAAAAAGGAAGGGAACGCCGAGGTCTCAAGCAGTAAAAAAAATATCTTCAGGTCACCCTGCCTGTTTTCAGGTGTGCACTGCTTTTAT
>BKCP01009181.1:701630-730592 GCA_008636005.1 Striga asiatica | reverse complement strand
GCCCGAAGAGACAGCACGACGGTCGCGCGCCCATGCCAACCGCGGGACTTCGACAGCGTGTTCCGCGTGACCGCAGACGCACGCCCAGCGCGACCCATTGGGGCATCGCGACGCCAAACCACGCGACCACGATAGCGACCAGTCCAACCCCGCGACTTCGACCGCGCATCCCGCTTGGCTGCAGACTCATGCCCGGTGCGACTTGCGATGACAGCGCGACGCGCCAGACTGCGCGAGCACGTGCGGTGGCCACTGGCTGGGATCGAAAGGATGCGGCGGCGGCGAAGCAAGAGGGTCGTCCCTCAGTGAGGACAGCGGAGGAACGGCGTCGTCCCGGGTTGAGGACGGCGGATGGAGGGGAGGTAACGGCGGAGGCGGGAGAGAAAAGGGGCGTTGGAAATGAAGTTCGCCCATCTGGAGGGGCGGCGCCTGGAATCGCGAAATCACGAATTAAACAGTGGAAAAAAAATGAGGGGAACTGGGAAGTATCTGAAGTCGAGAAAAATTGTGAATGTCGGTTGAGGTTTTATGAAGTGTGGTAAAAAATTGGTTTTGATGATAATGTTTGGAGGAATTGATGTTGTAATTGTATTAAACCTCATTTACCCCGTGTATTTACACAAAAAACGATATAATAGAAGATAAAGTAATTAAAAATATAAAATAAAATAAATCATACAGAAAAAAATAATTTGAAAAAATGAATCTAAATATTATTAAATACTTTTTTATATACAATATTTGTGGTTTTCTTATCGTCAGAATTTCCATCACAACAAACCATTATCGTTAAACCTCTTTGACTCGTGACTCTGAAATTTAATTTTTCAAAATATTTGTTGTATCTTTGTAGTATCCGAAAATATTTTTTTGTTATTGTATGACTCCAATAGAAAATAGAGATGTTTGTAGTCGTTCTTAATTAGTTGTGAACTATGTATTTATATAATACCAAAAATATATAGTATCAATATAAAAATAAAATATTATGTATTTAGGACATAAAAAGGCGTCACAGAAATTGGCACCATCCAAAATAAGACCTGTCAAAATAAATTGTGTAACTGAAAATACATATATTACTATTAAATGGTGAACATGTTTTTATTAAATAAAAATCTATTTTTATTAAATAAACTCATATTATTATTAATTGTTGACTAAATAAAATTTATTGAATCTTATCAGCAAATATATATATAGAGAAAGAGAGATTGAATATTTAATTTAGATTGTAAATTCTCCTAGTTATTTTGTATTTAATATACAATTTACATTACGAGTTACATGCACAAAAACTGAGTATAAACTTTAAAGAAACACATCATCCACTCGAGAACATTATAAAGTTTTATTCAAAGAATAACAAATAACATCATAGGTAACGTAAATAAATTTTAAACTTGTAATAAACTTATTATAGAAACTTGATCATGCAACTCAACCAATATATATAATTATTTATCAGCTAAACACATTGATGAAAATATTGTGAACGAAACACCAGTATGACGATTACGAACACTATAAACCAAAAACAAATGCAATTATTTCATTTTGTACTTGCAATTAAACCCTAAATAAAATAAATAGAACCTGAAGTTCCAAATATAAACCAAAACCAAATTTAATGTCCTTAATTTAAAATGGCTGAATTTAACAATATTTCTTATTGCCCTTACCAACAATAAGAAATGATAGAACCTGAAGCTCATCATATATTTTTTTCAATAAAAATTTTATACTTGTATTGAGAAATGATATAACTTTGTTTATGCTATTTTCTAATGTATGTCATGTAAAAAATTATATATATCTGTAAAAAAATATATATAACTACTAATTAACCCCAACTAACAACGGCCTTATTATAAAAAAGAANAAAAAAACACGACAACATAGAAGAAAACATTCATATTCCACGTAGCTATACAAATTACAGACAAGAGCACACTATCATCTATCAATATCAATTGAGCTCCTTATAGCTACAAATCATCAAAATCCTCCTCAATTCTTTATTTCACCCCATCTCCCATGGAAAATCAAGACCAAATTTGAAAATTAAACCCCATTTTTCGTACCATTTTTCTTGCACCATACAACTCTTACATTTTCACTGCACAATCTTCCTCAAAATCCCTTAAAACATCGCAACACGTGCTAATAGCTCTCACGCTACACAGAAATTCATCCGAGACACATGCGAAAATCGAGAAACAAAAAATCCGAGCATTGTCATAGGTCATAATCAATCCTCCATTTGCAATCACAATACAAATAGTCTGTTGATCAAAAGGTAGGACGTGAAAGATAGGATTACGGGCACAAGGTAGATAGCCTTTTGCGATGTGATGTTCGTATTTTCGGAACTTTCTTCAACGATTGTCTCGAGTTTAGGCGCATTCGAGGCCTTGAGGGGATAAATGAAGGCTGATGGTGCAACCTCTACTACCCAAATTTGCTTCCTCATGATGAATTGATGATTAGATCTTGTTAATGAGCTTCTAATTTATGTATTTTTCTTTTCTTTTGAAGGGAATTTTTTGTTCTTTCTTTTAGAGAGTGTTTGGTGTGTGTGGAGAAAACTAATGTTTCAAAGTTGAAGGGCTATATATATATATAAGGTGAGCAAGGAACCTAAGAAAAAAGAAAAGAAAAAAGAAAAGAAACTATTGGTGGAAATTGAAAGGTGGAGAGCAAATGGGTATTTTTTGTGTGGAGAAATTAGTTTTTTCTTCCCCTACACGTTTTGCCGCGAAATTAGGCAGCAAGTTAGTGGAACTTGTGGAGGTTAATTAATTAGCTACTTATTCAACTCAAGATCGAAGACCAAGCCAAGGAGTCGGCTATAGCGGCCGGCGCCAAAAAATATGGACATACCATTTATACACTATTTTTTGTGTGAAATGACTACAAGTGATATGCTTTAATTTTACACAAACTCTTGTGTGAAATTAACATCAAAACAAACTAAGCCGCTCTTGAGCTTATTGAAAGTTCGTTTAGCTGACGAGCGATACACGACTCGACTCGACTCGTTAAGGCTTGATATCAAATCGAGCTCAAACTCTTGATTACTGACTCATTTAGTTAATGAGCCGAGCTCGAGCTCGAGCTTGGTTTGACTTGTTCACACCCCTAAAGGCAGCCTACCGTCTACAAGTCACTACCATACATTAAAAGAAAATACATATTTATGTTACAAAATGTCATACTTTTAGTTTAATTAATTAATTAATGTATGTACATTTAATGAAAAAATATGGTTGTCTAAATATTAAGCCTGCGTAACAGTTATTTTATAAAGTACGGGGGCAAATTCGACCGTACATCTGAAATAATAACGAGAAATGTTATAAATGTGGCTCAAAATAGAATTATACCACAACTTTAGCAAATACAAAAAAAATCACCCATACACAGTTTAAAATTATAATACTTGAAAATAAAACAAGAGACCTTGTTTTTTTATCATATTCTTCAGGCAGCTTTCGCCTTTTTGCGAACAACACCTGGGTGCTTGCTCCTAACACTGCCCTTTCTAAATTTTTCGGATTCGACACTCTCTTTAGTCGTTCCAAAGCTGAAAACACAAAAGACACAAATGTACCAAGAAAAATAACATTATGGTTCACTGCAATCTGTTAACCATATTTGTGTCAGAAAGATATGAAGTACATTAACTCATGTTTGGGGAAAAAAAAAAGATTATCCTCCACAAAATGTTTTAGAAAAATAATAATAACGATGATAATGAATTTACCTGTTCTGTACATGGACTGAAATGACTCTACCGACTCAGATGGAACAGAAAAAATGGGGCAAGAATCATAGTCAGCTTTTCGTAACAGCTTGTTGAATCGTGCAACCTAAAACCAACACGTGTTCAGAAAATTCCGGAAGGCAAAAAGCATGAAGACAAGATTTTTTTCTAGAAAGTTCTAAATCTATGGCAATTCATATTGTTGTATTATCAATTAAAAGTACCTCATCCTTGTGCAAAAGCGTGAAACAACACCCGATTTGCCCAGCTCTCGCAGTTTGGCCGGCTCGGTGAATGTAGGTCTTCGTATATGTGGGCATGTCGTAATTTATCACATTTTTCACACCTTCAACATCCATTCCTCGAGTCATTGCATCAGATGAAATCAGCACTTGCACTTCTCCTGACCGAAATGCCCTCAATGTCTTGCTGTGAGAGAGAGAGAGAGAGAGATAGATGTTACAGCCAAGATAGCTAAGATTCACTAATTTAGTATCGGCAAAAATGCATTTTTAGTCATGTTGTTTAACGTCATAACAATTTTAGTTCCAAGATTCTCCTTTTGTTTCTGTAATTTAATATTTTGCAACAATTTCAGTCTAAATTGCAACAAAATTTTAAGTTACAGTACTTAAATTGTTTGCTAATTGAAAATTTGGGAATTTGTTGCAATTTCAATCCTTAAAATCGCAGCAAAATATTAAATCACATTACCAAAAAGCGAAATGTTGGAACCTTGGGACTAAAATTGTTATGGCTTTAAACGAGCAGGACTAAAAATGCAATTTTGCCTTAGTATCCAATGAGAGAGAGATAGAGGGGGAGAGAGATAGAGATAGAGATAGAGATAGAGAGAGAGAGAAGGCATGTCCATATCACCTCCTTATGGACTGACGCTGCAGACGAGAGTACTCCTTAATCTTAATTTGAAGGTCACCAAAGAAATTTAACAATGTGCAAAGTCTGTGAGTCGACTCTACGGATGACGTGAAAACAATGCTTTTCTCCCCTTGCAAAGTTCCCAACAATGCCAGTAGATAAAGTGGTTTAAGCTTTGACGTGCACAACTGCATATACATACCAAGGTTTTTTCAGAATAAAAGATTTTGCAGAATATCTATCCGTTTTTTTTTTTTTTAAACAAAGAACTTTTTTTTTTTTCTTACCACTTTATAAGATTTCAGTTGTTCGGGAAGCTGGTAGCACTTTCATCCAGTAGTCAATAACAATGGATGATGAAGATGAAGCTGTGCAATCTTACTCGGATCTTGAGTTAGTGTAGCTGATAGGACCATCTTCGCGAGTCTCGAATGAGCCCTGCCCTTAAACCCCCTCTCGACCCCACTGGAAAAATATCCAACAGTTTCGCAAATCAAGAATACATAAATAAATAAATAAATAGTCATTTAACTGGAACGAAAGCAAAACGAATGAGAAAATGAGCAATACTGACAAATTTCAAATGGTTTTGAGTGAGCCGAATGTAGGAAGAATATCATCATCAGAAAATGGAATTGGATTTTGATTTCGAGAATAAGCCAATTGAAGGACAGTAGGCAGCCATGATTGGTAGGCTTCCCTTAGTAACCGATCTGTTTCATCAACCACCTAATATAGTATTTAACTAATCAGTCTCTTTAGACATATAACGCAAAGAGAGGAGCACAAAGCTGTGTTTGGTAAGCATATCAGCTAGTTTATAGCTTATTTGGTTAGCTTAGTATTGAAATAAGCTTAGTTTGGTAGAACGAACTTTTTTTTAAAATAGATCGAGCTTATCTCATAAGATTCCTTGGGTCGCTTTTCAAACAAGCCCACTGAAATTTTTTATTTCAGCTAATTTTATCAAGCACTTTTATTTTCAACCATAAGTCATAGACTATCAGCTATAAGCTCGAAATTTACTTAAAAGCTACAAGCTAGCTTATCGTTTTATCAACTAAGGCAATGTTTGGTAAAACTAGCTGATAAGCTAGCTTGTAGCTTATAAGTGAATTTCGAGCTTATAGCTTGTAGCTTATGACTTATAGCGAAAAAGCTAGCTTATATGATAAAACTGTTTGTAAAATTAGCTGATAGCTAGCTAAAATAAAAATTTCAACTATTTGAAAAGCTACCAAAGAAGCTTATGTGTTAATCTCGAGCTTTTTGAAAAACCTCATCCTACCAAACGAAGCTTATATATAGGAAGCTTATAAGCTAACCAAATAAGCTATAAACTAGCATATTTGTCTACAATAACAAACATAGCCGAAGTCTATAAAATCCATAGGGATCTTATGAAAAATATAAACAAAAGTACAGCTACACAAGTGAGAATGAGAAGATTTTTGTTGCTTACAAGGTAACATAGATGCTCGAGCGTGAAACCATCAGTGTTATTGATGTGGTCCATTAGCCTTCCTGGCGTAGCTACAAGTATATCCACCGAACTTTTTGGCTCCCGAACGAAATCTTCAGCTTCATCACAAATGCTAGTTCCCATATTGGGCTTCTCGATGAGAGATGAGTGTTGGAGTAGAATACCCGGCGTTCCAATCAGACTGGATTTATTTCTACTTGTAAAAATAATCTATTGGAATTATATTATTAAGGCATTGTTTTATCTTATGTTTTTGCATTTATCCTATATTTGTACATATGATAAAGTCCTTAGATCATTAATGGCAATAAGGCACGGTTGCGCATTTGATGGTAATCATGGAACATATCTTTAAAGCTGTGATCTTAAATACAGTTCCAAGTCGTTGGATATTTCGAGATGGGATATCGAATAATCTGGAAAGACTTGTACATATGATGTATACTTGTTTGACAAGAATGTTGCATTCTATCAACATTAGCGTGGATCGCAAATACATATATGAGGGTGCTTGTTAGAGAACAAGTTCACTGAACATGACCGTATGAAAAGTCTGAATTAAAGTTTATTATGTCGAATAAGAATTTTCATGTTACAATAGTACATGATTGATCCTTAGACTTGAGGCACGATAGTAACTTTGTGCATATTATATTTTACTTTGATTTATCCTTTTGATTGCTAGCACAGTCGTATAAAGGGATATTTTGGGTATTATATTAATATGAATGAAAGTTTGTCAGTGGCCAACAAAGGATTCGACATTTATGAGATAAGTGAATTTCCTATGTGTTTCATAGTTTGTAATTCAAAGTCCTTGGCCAAGGTGGGATGAATAGAGATTCATATATGAATTATTAAACTTGAAATGGAATCATAATTATTAAATCAATTTGGGTTTCGACTAAATCATACCCAAGATTTAATCGGGAAATTGGATGTCGAAAGGATTTTACATGTATGGACTTGTAATCGAAAAGGTTTACTCGCTATTCACTTAATACTAGATTCATGCTACTTGCTAGATGTTCCCATGATATGTGGGTTCTTGAATTAAGAAGTTAATTCAAATAATAAGAATTAATTTGATTAATTCAAATTACAAGGAGTTGTAAACTCACTACTAGTATTAATAGTGAACCTAAAAAGGTCACACCCAATTTTGAATGTAGATCATTTGTAATTAGTATTTCTAAAGAGTTATAATTAATTGACAAGTATTAATTAAATAATTTGATTATTTAATTAATTCTAATTTTGATTAGATATCAATTAAAGGAATATACTAAATTAATCAATTTGATTGATTAATTATATTTTGGATATTAATTAAGTAATTAATGAAATTACTAAATTAATAGTTGGATTTTAAAATTAGATTTTAAAATTCAAATTCATATTATAATATGATTATAATAAGAGAAGATTTTATAAATATGTGAAATAATATATTTTGATTAATTTTTATCAAAGATTAAAATAATAAATAAAATATTATTAGATGGGATCTAATGACATTTTTTTTATTAAAATCATTTTAGATCTAGATGCCATCTAATTTGAATAAAATAATGATTTTAAAAATACAATATGACATCTTGTGATCTAAATGTTTTAGTATAAATAGGTGTACATATGTGATGTACAAATGACACACTTGTATTAACAAGAAAATTGAGAGAGAAAAATCACAAGAGTTGTAAATCAAGAAGTGTTCTTGAACTTAGAGAATTATTTCCATATCAAGAATAGTTCTTGAAATTTTAATAAAGATTAAAATTATAATCTCCTCTAAAATAAATATTTTGATAGTAATTGAACAAATCGAGAAGTTTCTACTAGCGAAGAAACTAGTTCTCGAGATTGAATTACAAAAGGGTGGATACTTTTAGAGGGGAGACACTTGGATCCCTCAGGTGAGTAACAAGAGACGGTGAAAGTCACATACAATCGGGAATTGATTTCCTCAATCATCGTCGTATAAAGAAGGAGTTCAAGATAAAAGGTAATTTTCGAAATTACTTATTACAAATCAAAATTCGTATTTATACGTGATTTTAAAAGATGCCGATCGTAACAATCGCTATTTGAACCGAGGGGTTTAGTATTTATTAGATAAATGCTTATTTATTTTGTTTTATTTCCGCTGCGTTTTACCCCGTAGGGTATAGCGAACCCAACAATGAGATCTCATCAGCAATGGAAGATTGGCCCACTGCCAAACCCACAGACAAGCCCACTGCAGAGCCTAAAGCAGCAAACACTTCCTTAACCTGAAAAGTGGGGAGGATAAGAAAATAAAAATTACAATGAAATAATTACACAAAATTGCACTTCTTAGCCATTTTCTTGTATTATGAGTTCAGAATATATGTTCAGCCAAACTTACGGCACACTCATGAACTCAAGGTATATATACATATGTTCTTCCAGCCAAACAACGAACATAAGAAGTCACCATTAAATCTAATGGTGATAAACTGATAATACCCATTTTGAATAGGAATGTCAAAAGTTCAGCCAAAACTTAGTGATTATAACGTAAAACTTGAAACTTTGAGACAGTAAAAATGTAACCTGCACGGCCAAGTCACGAGTGGGCAACACGACCAGAGCTTGAAGGCATTTTACTGTTCGAGAAGATAACGTCTGCACAATCGGCAAAGCATAAGCAAGAGTTTTCCCACTCCCTGTGGGCGAATTTATGCAGAGGTCTCGATTATAAGAACCGGGCCCAATTGTTTCTTGCCAAACTGCTATCTGCACAGGAAAGAGTGATGTGATTCCCATACTATCCAAAGCTGTCTCTAATCTATAAAAAGAGATAATATGAAAAAAAAATTTAAAAAATATATATATTGTTATAAAATTGATGTTTCAGGCAAAATACATAAGAACACACGAAACAAACTGGAATACAAACAAGAGCTGGTAATGTGACGAGCAAAAAAGGCAGAACAAAAAAGAAAGAGACAAACAAAAAAAAAGCCCAAGCCTTTGCGCTTGAAATTGAATACCTCGATTGTAATATGTTACTGCGAAGAAAGAGAGAATTCACATCCAAATATTGAACAACACAGAGACAACAAAGCAAGGCCCAGAAACAAACAAAAATTAACAATGTAGATAAACGAAAAGAAAGGACAGCCATGGATTTTTCCTACACCAGCTCAAACTTCAACGGAAAAAAAAAAAACAACAAGGAATACTAGGCATGGAAAAATTAAAGTACATAGAAAAAACAAACCTGGGGTTAAGTAAACGGAGAGAACTGAGCGGGCAGGAGCCGGAGATACTAATATCAACTGGATCTCTCATCCATGGTATCACCGGCGAGCTTTTCTTCTTTACCTCCGTCGCCGGCGCCTCCATTGGGTCTTTGCGTGTTCTTCTCCGACAACGTCCGGAATGTGTTTGATGGATGTGGCAAAAGGATCAAAAGATTTGGGCTGATAGTATATTTCAGATCTCGTGGGCTGTATATAATATGTTTCATTGGTTTTTTTCTAACTAAATTTTCTAACGTTTTAGTTGGGGCCCAATCATTATCAAAGTCAAACGTGATTTCAGATTTTTGTACTGTTTGCAAGTGATGAATTAGGTTTAGACTTGTGCAGCCCGCCAAAACCCACCTTTTGGCGGGGCGAAGCGGGCCGTCATCCTGGCGGGCCTCTAAATGGCCAGTCCGGCCCACCCCTCCATGGGCCGCGGGTTGGGCGGGCTGGCCTGCCAAATTTCNNAAAAAACTAAAACTTGCTTGTCAGGATTGAATCAATTGCATACATTATAAATAAGGCAAATCAATTCATAATCACAAACAAATACACACAAATACACCCCATAGAATACATAGACAAAGAATCAAAGAGGTTCAGGTTCAGTCATCTTTACCTTTTACCGAAATGAAGTTGCCTTGTCGTTGTCGGCGCCGCTCGGAGACTCTGCTGTTGCCCCTTGAAGGTTCGCCGCTCGCAAGTCGCCACACGAGCCGAGGACCCACCGCTCAAGTTGAAGCCTCGAAGGTCTCACCGTTACCGTCTCCGCCGCTCGAAGGTCGCCGATTCGTCGCACGCCGGGGTTGAGAGAGACGAATAGGAGATGAGACTTGAGAGTGAGAGACTAGGGTTTACGGTTTGTGAATTAAATTAGACCCCAGACCGCAACTCTGTCTCTTCATTTGTTTTAATTTGTTTTTATTTTTTAATTTTAAAGACTTAATGAAAAAAAAATTAAAAATCATAGATGAAAGATTATTCATACCAGATTTAAAGGCGTCAACCCATTCCTAATACATAGTTACATACAGCACACTTACTGACTTACATACTTACATTACATATATAATATATTATTATTATTATTATTTTTTGTAATGGTGGGTTGGACCGCGGCCCGTCAGGCCCGCCCGCCAAAGCCTGCAGCCCTCATGGGCCAGCCCGTTTAGGCCCACTATTTGGCGGGCCTGTAAAATGCCAACCCAACCCACCTGTTTGGCGGGGCGGCCCGCGGGCCCAGGCCCGTTTTGATTAGTCTAATTAGGTTGAAATATTATAATAAATGTTAGAGATCTTTTAAGTAACGAAGTATATATTGTAAAAGAAAAAATAATTAACTTTTTAATCTTATGTAATCAGGGACGGATCCAGAAATTAAGAGTAGACTGGGCTACAATTTTAAAAACTCATTTTTCACAAAAAATAACATAATATTTTTTTTTTCAAATATTCATTGATTGTGCTCGACGAGTTTGTTTATGCTCATTTTATATCGTATTTCATGTGCTTTCACTAGTTTTGACGTTGATCCCGTTTTCTAAAGAATTATGATATCCCGTTTAAGGGTCGATCCCACGAGGAGTGTGAATAAATTGTGAAATTCTTGTATTAATCGGAATAATGAAAAGCGATAAAAAGGAGGGTTGTTTTAATAACTAAGATCCAAATTAAATAAGTAAATCTAAACAATACAATAAAATAAAAATAAAGTAAAATAAATAAAGAGAAAATTTAGTTCACAGTTCCGTCTACACCCTGGACTGACTCGTCTAATCAACTTTGAAATCAAATCTCGCTATCTTATGAAATTACTAGTCCTAGGCAACGACACGGTCTGTTACTCGAATTTTTCCTTAATTTTAATTTAACCGCGAGACGCTCTACGATTAAACCTGACTTCTTGTACAGTCCAGAATAACGTTTTCAAGATTTAATACAATTAGCCGCTTTACGAATTAGAAAAATAGGCTAGACTAAGTAATGAACTCAACCGCGTTCGTTCACTTAAATAGACCGTGTTATCCCCGGTAGTTACCGTCTTCCGGTTACCTCTAATGAACTAAACACAACAACAATTACGGATTGAAGGTCTAATTCAGATGTAGAGATGAAAAGTCTACTTTATGTGATCAATCTAAATAATACTCAATACATTATGGTTAATTATTCAAAATAACACAAGCAATTCCAAAAAGATATTAAAACCCTCAACCATATAAATCAATCAAAATATAGTCAATCGTAGGGTTCCACTTTCCCGGAACTAGAAAGAAAATCTACTCTAACATAATAAATAATAAAAGCAAGAGAAGAATAAAGTTATCCTTCTCGTGTGCGGGTGCGGCCTCCCTCCGCGATTGATCGGGCTCTCTCGTATTCCGTCTGCTTTCCCGTGCGTCTGCTCCGTGAATTTTCCAGTGCGTGAATAGAGCTCTCTGTTCTGGTTCGTGAATAATATATATCCCCGAGCAGCGTGAATGTCTTTTTATTTTTATTCCCTAATTGCAGTCCTCGGCCAAATAAAATTCTCCCAAGCAAAAGTCTTCAGCCCCAAAATCCCATCTCTCTTCCAAAGTCCATTAGGCCCAGTAATATTATCAATGTGATTAGCTGTCCCCACTACTCAATTTCAAGAAATAAACTCATCTACATGTCCAGCCATACAAAATCTTGCCCTCAATTTATTTCCAATTCACAGTAAACTCTTCATCGTATTGCTATTTGAGCCCAATTCTTATTCCACCAAATCAACCATTATATTTGTCATTTGTCCATGTAAGTCCCACGAAAATGATCCAATATCTTAAAAATAAAACATAAAAATATCATAACACTTGAATCCATCTAATAAATAAATAAGTCGAAAAATATATAAGTGCGATAAAATTAAGTGTATAAAAATTACACTATTAAATATATAAAATACACACTTTTTTCGACCAATCAGGCCGATTCCAATATTCAACAAGGCCGATAACCTCAAATCGAAGTTATTTGGTAGATCCCTATCATTTTAGATTGGCTAACACACATATGTGAAATTACTTATTGTGTACTTGGTAAACTTACATGAAGTTTTAGTTGATAGTTGACAAACTATAAATTGATATGATGAATTAATATTGAGTTTATATTTTATAATTTTTGGTTGATATAACTGAATAACTAGCTAATATAATACATTTTTTTGGTAAAATTAATTGAACAACTAGCTTATATGATAAATTTGCTTAGTAAAATTAATTGAAAACAAAATCTCAATAAGCTTTGTTGGAATTAAATAAGTTATAAACTAATTTATCTTACATATAAAACACACACTAAGTCACTAGCTAATATATATGTTGCATGAATTATATGGGTCCAAAGTGAATTCATATGTAATTACATATCAATGCAATGGTCATTAGATAATAAATAATAGTAAAACTAAGAAAGATCAATCTCAAAATCTCAATCAATTGCTTTGAAAATCTACTCATGTAACTGAAAAAAAAAAATGTAGCAAGAAAATCAGTATCCACTGCCAAAAAACAGGATAAGATCTACATTTACAAGAGGCTTTCATTGTCAAATTAACTCGTCTTTTAGCTCCCAAGTCAACTGGGGATTGTTTGACTCAGCTCGGCTTAGCTTGGCTTAGCTCGGCTTAGCTCGGCTGCCGCCAACCCACAAAACAATACACATTCCCATGAATTAAAAAAATGGAAATAAGGGAAAAGAAAACAAGTGAGGAGGGTTAAAATCGTCAATACATAAATTAATCCGATCAGGCGCTGAAGCCGAACAGCAACGGCCGAGATTCGCCGAAAAAATCGGAGCCCCCGCGCCGGACGCCCACGTGGCAGCACCTTCCCGGATCCGGGTCGGCCCGGGACACAGCCCGGAGAACCTCCTCGAACAGGGACTCATCGCAGCAGGGGATCGCGAGCGGGCCGGGCCGGCCGGCGAAGCCGTACTCCTCCTCGGCCTGGCTGAGGAGCCGCCGGAATACGGGGTGGTTGAGGTGGGCCGCGCGCACGACGAACCTCCGGCGATCGGGGCCCACGCAGACGGCGACGTGGCCCGGCGGGACGTCCGGCGGCGATCGGTGGGACGCGGCTTTCCGGCGCCACGACCGGAGCATCTGCCGGAGCCTCACGATGTGGCGGATGTTGTTGTATTTTCCCATGAGAGTGTGCGTGAATGTGTGTGTGAGAGAGAGAATGAGAGAGAAAGTGTGGAGTGTGGAAAAGCTGTTTTGTGTGAGTGTTGGAATTTTTCAGCAGTGCAGCCACACTCTCCCGTAGATAAAGGCGAATCGTCTTATAACTATTTGTGTACCGAAAATGCCCCGACATTTAATACTATATTACGATGGTGTGGGCTCCTTTCATTTTTATTTTTACTTTTTTACCAATTTGAATCGGTAATTGAACGGATAGATCTACATGTTCGATGGTTGAGTTGTGTAGTAGTTAGATAGATAAATCTCATATGAAAAACATAATTGACTTACATATTAATTTAGATAATTTAAAACATGTGAAATTAATTGGATGAATTGATATATAATGAATACATATCTAGAAATGGATCAATTGAGTTTTTTTGTTTCCAAGATGAACTCAACTTAAGAATGTCAAAACACAATAAAAAAAAGTAAATTCAAATGATGGTAATAATAAATATTCCCTTCGATTCTTTTTATTTCTTTAATTCTTTAATTTTATTTGTTATTTTAGTTTTACTGATCATTAATTAAATAAATGACGTTTTGCATATTTTATAATACATATTTATTGTTACTCTCATTTAATTATTACACTACATGTTTTGAGAGGAAAATTATGAAAATTAATGTTAAGCTTTAAATAAGGTTAATATTGGCGAGAAATTTTTTTTTAATTTATGTGTTAAAGCACATAGTGATATTTAAAAAGAAAATGAGAACTTCTTAATTTATGTGTTAAAACATATAATGATATTTAAAAAGAACATGAGCTGTAGTATAAAATTTCTCTTCTTTGAAAAAAAAAAAAAGAAAAAAAAATCTCTTCTTTGATTTTAAAATGCAAAAATCAAAAGGCAGTTTAACTGCAAAAAGTTGTAATATTATTGCAAAAGAGAAAAAAAAACATCTGTAATATTTTTATTCTGTACGGTCAAAGTTTGAGCACAACAAGGTTAGATGAAATGATTATGTTTGTACGTTTACCCATTCTGCTAAACTGTTTAAATATAACATGATCGGATATGATATTTGACTATTTTTCCTTTGAGACATTTGGTGAATTTTACCAATGTAAAAGATAAATTTTTTTTTTTTCCCCTCAAATCATAGGAAGTTTCATAGCTGTAACGCACAAGCATCAAAGATTAGTCCTCCCAGATAAGATTTTTTTATGATTTATTGTCTGAATCTGTCATTTTTTACTACAGTGGATTTGTTTCTTATAAAGAGTCAGCTATAGTACATTGTGGATTAAATAATTTTTTCTTAAAGATTTGGGGAATATATAGTGGGGCCTTTACTTTAGAACTATTGTGAAGAATAATCTTGTTTATTAGTAATTATTAGGCTACCCCATACACATGGTTATGAGAAGGATTAACGCTTTTTACGCGTTTTGTAAATTATACGTTTGTTTATTATGAATATTTCCCAATAATGCAAGATAGTTCCTTTTTCAAGTTTCTCGATTTTCGATTTGTGTTACAGTACGGATGCTTAAAATATATAAAATTCTAAAAACAATGTCGTATGTAGTAAAAATGGGATTGGTTATGATAAATTAAAGACAGTAAGTAAATGTGTGTTTTTAACTCACTAAGTAACAAATCATGTCGATTCATCTTATCAGCTCAATATCTAGCTACTATCTAGAGCTAACTCTACCTCCTTTTGATTCGAGCTCTAAATTATATATCTCAAAACGATTCATCGAGCTAAATTATGATGTCATATTAGGCAATGTTTGGTGACTAAATAAACCATCTTATAAATTATTTGGTTAGGTTTCTATATTAAATAAACTTCATTTGGTAGGATGAGTTTTTTTTTTTATAAGATCGAGCTTGTCTCATAAGCTTATTTGAGTAGATGTTCAAGTACGTTGGTCGAATTTTTTATATCAGGTAGCTTATAAGTTAATTTTATCAAACACTTTATAAACTAGTTTTTAAACTATAAGTCATAAGCTATAAGCTCGAAAGTCATTTATAAGCTATAAGTTAGCTTATCAGTTAATTTTACCAAACATATTCTTAACAACATTTTATAATATAATTATAGATATGTGGTTGTCCAAATGTTACTATTTGTCTCTTTTTCATGCTTTCTACAAATCTTAATTAGCTTAAACTAATCCTAGCATGTTCATGCATGTTTGGTATCAAAAATTCTATGGAGTCATCCACCACTTAATGTATTAACACCTGTTCAAACTGTATTTATTGCAAGACATGTGTCAATACACTATTGGTAAATAAATATAGATGACTCCATATGCCGAGTCATCTGATGGCTCCATAGCAAAACTGTGTTTGATATTTGATCAGTGCGTAATTGCACTCAAATAATAACTCATTGGCCCGTTGTCTGGCTAAGTGCGTAAATGTTATATATTATTGTCATTTACTATCACCATCTGTTCGTGCTCACTTTATATAATTGTAAATAATGGCCATTGATTGTGATAGCTGGGTGGAACTGGAAAGTGAATTAAAGGTTATAACCTTTTACTATTTGAATTGAAATTGATGGCTAGAAATATTTTGAATTCCTCTAACTAACAAATAAAACAATTATACATATTTTATAATCCTTTTTTTAATGGGTTCTAAATTAATACTTCATCTAACACTCATTGTTTAGTTAATTTAATGACAATGAAACACTCAAATCTTTATTACTAAACCTTTGTGTATTTTCTTGATGTTATAATTTATTCACTGTTTTAAATAATTATTTTGTAAACATTACCTTAATTAATATATATACTTCGTTGGTATGAGTCCAAAGTCAATCAAATTTAATTTACAATATTATAGAATATTATTCTATATATTATGGTTGATATAATGAATAAAGATACAATTTTACGGCTCTATCTTTTCTCTCTATTATTTATGTTTTACGGGTGTGCCTTCTCTATTGTTCCTCTTCACTATTTTAATTCATATTCATGTTCTTACCTATAACTCTCACATAAAGATTGTTGGGCTGTAACACTTAAATATTTAACAATTTGGACTGAGGTAATGGAGTTATAGACTGGCTTTTAAGCCGAAAAAGGCCCAATGGTTACTGTGCTTCCCAATCCACATTTCTCATAATTATATTCCCAAACTACCCTCTACACAGCGAGCAGATATTTGTTCCCTCCCGTTCTTATCCCACCGATTATCTTCTCCGATGCCTCACACACTAAATCACTGTTCAACGATAGCTTTATCATGCTTTACAGCACATTCGGCGCGGCCGTTTTGCACCATCTCCTCCGTCGGTCTCTGCCGTCGGCAGCCGCACCGGGTGGTTACGAGCACCATTTTCGGCGGCGGTATTACAAATGGGCCAAATGGCACAATTAGAAGTGTTATATGCATGGCGAACCCTAGGAGAGTGCAAATGGTGTCCAGGCAGATAAGAAGGGAGATTTCCGACATGTTGCTCAAGGATAAGGTTTTGCAGCGCGCGGTGTTGCCAGAGTCTGCCTTGGGCGCCGACCGATACCTGTCGTCGGTCACTACGGTTTCCGATGTAGAGGTTTCAGCTGATTTGCAGGTAACTGATTGCTTTTACCCTAATTAGGAATGTCTTTTTTCGTTTCTTTTGTTTTGTTATCGAGGTGATTATATCTGTGGAAGCGGAATGTACAGGTGATGTATTGGGTGTGTTGGATTTGATAGATATCAGGTACCTCCATTGAAATCTTGAAGTTGTTCTTTTGCTGATTGTGCTTGTGTGTGCACAAGGCCTTCCTGTGTTTTCTGTCTTGTTAATGCCATGAATTCATAGTTCTAATTAGGAATGGCTTTCTTCGTTTCTTTTATGTGTTATTGAGGCGAGGTATATCTGTTGAAGCCGAATGTACAAGTGATGTACTGCATGCGTTGGATTTGAGATATCGGGAACCTCCATTGAAATATTGAAGTTGTTCTTATGCTGATTGTGCTTGTGTATGCACAAGGCCTTCCTGTGTATTCTGTCTTGTTAATGCCATGAATTCATAATTCGAATTTAGATAAAAAATGAGAGTAATTGTCTGGTTTTTATGACTAATTTTGGGTCAATAAGTTTTATGATTAATTTGTTTGAGGTATGAGCCGTGAGTAGCTAAGATATTTGATGGTTATCTCGCGTTATGTAGAAAACACCGTATCATTAGACAATCATGTTCGAAATTGTTGGATTAGTCGGTTCTTACAATGCACATAAGCCGAATCATAGGATTGTTAGATGATCCCCTTTGTGTTTAAGGATCATAAGATCTTCTATACGCATTAAAGCATATTATTCTTGTCTCTTTCGTATTTTCAAGCTTTTGGTTCAATTGTTGTTTCAAGTCCAAGGAGGTTTTATGCGTGATACTTATGTGCAAGTTGATGGTTGATTGGATTGTAAATTCAGCTATTCCGACTGAAAATAAGAAACAAAAACTTCAGGTGTTTGTTAAATTGTTATTATATCATCGTCTGAAATGTTTAAGCATTTTATTTACTTTTAAATGTAGGTTGTCAAAGTGTATGTATCTGTTTTTGGAGATGAAAGAGGAAAAGAAGTCGCTATAGCAGGGCTGAAATCAAAAGCAAAGTATGTACGCAGTCAGCTGGGAAAGCGTATGAAGTTGCGGCTCACCCCTGAAGTCCGTTTCATAGAGGATGAGTCTATAGAACGAGGAAGCCGGGTCAGATTTACTTTAGCTTTTAATTCCAATTTGAAAATTGTTGGTTACTTAATCTTGTTGGATTATAAATCTTGCGTATACTGCATTTTGGCAAAACACGGTGTCTTATATGTTTAAGTGAGATGCATTTTATGTAAAACATTGTAAAGATATAATGCTTGATTCTGCCATCCCTACAATTGAAAAGGGAAAAAAAAAATCATACAAATAAAATCGATGTTTATCGATTACATAATTGTATTTTGCTCTATGCGCAAATGGTGTTGCATCCTTTAAATACCATTCCTTGTATTTGAGTTTTGATGCCTTCGATTGTTTTTCCTTGTTCAGATGAGTTATCCTATATTTGGTTATGATGCTGTTGCAGTTGTATTGAATTTTAGCAAAGAAGCATGTTGGCTAGAATGTGTAAAATGCCAAACAAATTTATACTAACCGAAACTTTTTGGAGCATTTTGTTGTCAAGTTTCTTTTAGGATATGTTCTTTTGATAGAGATTTCCCGAGTTGCTCCTGAATTCTTTCCCGGGGCAACACTATATATGAAATTAAATTGTAAAAACTGCAATTGTATTTAAGCTTTGAAGTATTTACCTTCTCAACATTAACAATTACATGTATATCGATTCAGGTACTTGCTATATTAGATAGACTAAAGGAAGAGAGAGAGAGAGAAGCCGCAGAAGATGGAGATCATGAATCCGATGGAGGCTATGATGATGAAGAATGGCAAGACGATGACATGGATGATGAGGGCATCATTTATGTTGATTAGCTGTCTAATGACATCAGCACAAGAGGAGTTTGAAATGTGGGTAGGACTCAAATTCTGGCCACAAGTGTACCAAAGCATTCAGCACAATTGATAGTGATTTTGGCTTGTTAATATGGCTTAAAATTGTGTTGAGTATACACAATAGTATTTTATGTTACACAATAGTATCATTTATCCTATGGATAAATGATACTTTTGGTCACAATTGGTGCAAAAAAGTGCATAATTATATGATAAAATGTTGTATTTTTGTCTGAGTTATTACTATTCAAATATGAAATTATACATAGTTTTTTTCTAAAAAAGTACAGACTGACTAAACGTCTCATCTGCCTCAGTCTTATCTGCCTAACAATAGTCCTACAACAAATACAAATTGATATTGGTGACACAATTATAGGGACCAGGCTAGTGCTTGATGTGATGCACATTCTAATTTGTAAATTCATTTCTGTATTGAACAAATCAAAACAAAATCACGGATTGAGAACAATGTGCATTGATTGAGATTTTACAATATAGAAACATATGGTCCCTGCTCATCTGCTCTTCATTTTCCTCAAGACAATTATTTCATCCAAAAAAATAAGAAAAGGGGAAAAGCCTCTAATGATGCCCTTTAGCTTCAGCCTTCTTATGAGACTTGGCCTGCGCCTGGATGCACAGAAAGGGAAAAAACGAAAAAGTTCAGGAAACATATGGTAACAATGCATATGAAAAACGTTCAATAATCGAATGGTTACAAAGCTAGTGGTAGCACAAGGCATATATATATATATATATAAAGAAAGAGAGAAAGAAAGAAAGAAATAATGGTCATCATCATATACCATAATTCATACTACATATCTTCACACATACCAGGCAAGCTGGTTAGAGAAGAAAACGAGGCACAGACTATATCATAACAATCTTTTCTTTAAAAAAAATAAAAATGTTGGGACATTCTTTGCAAAGAAATTAGAACTTGCTCAACTAATTTGGACATTATTTACATCACGAGTTTTCTTCATTGTTACCGTTCATATTGTCCATTGCAAATGGAGCTGGAAGAGTCATTGTTGACAATTCTCTTGGCATAGTGCTAATAATAGACTAGATCAAAATGGCTCAATTAAATTCTAGTGCTTCTTCTATTAGTGAAGTTTCTAGAAAATATATATATATATATATATCAAACGGCGCAATGCACCTTGGGTCGCTACAGAAACAGCCTTCTTGTATAATTACAAGGGTAAGGTTTGCGTACAACTGACCCCCCAGACCCCAACCTGTTGGGAATATACTGGGTATGTTGTTGTTGTTGTTGTTGAAATAGTTCCGTAATGTTTTTATTACTGCAGGATTGTGATCCGCGAATACAATTAAATGGATACTGACGCGAAGAAAGGTTTTGCGCCAAAACTTACTGCTTCTCACACGATGGCTCGGGACATATTATTTCATTCTATTAAATTACAACCATAACAAACACAAAAAATTTCTTCTTGCCACAAAAGGTTTATTACCATTGAGAGTATGCAATCTAAACAGTCATAAACCTCGTGTGGGAAGGATCGAACTTTTGTGATGGGTATAGACATTTGTGGTGATATTGAGAATTTAGATCACCTCGAAAAGTCCATACTTGGATTTGATACAATAAACCTATACAGATTACATAAGCTAGCTTATAGCTTTTAAGTGAATTCGATCTTATAGCTAATAGCTTATGACCTATGGTTAAAAAACTAGCTTATATGATAAAAAAGTATTTGGTAAAATTTATTAATAAGCTAGCTGAAATAAAATTTCAATGGGTTTATTTGAAAAACTACCCAATAAAGCTTATGAGATAATCTCGAGCTTTTGAAAAAAGCTCTTCCTCCCAAACCAAGCTTATTTGCAAGCTTATTTGAATACATGAAGCTTATATGCTAATCAAAATAAGCTATAAGCTAGCTTATATGCTTACCAAACACAACTTCTATCTTTCACCAAGTTTATTTTCCAGAGATTTTCAATTTACAAAACAATATCACCTAAAATTAAAATTATCATTAAGATGATTCAGAAACATAAATCAGCAGAACATATTTCATATTTCAGCCTCAGTTTACAGGCAAAGCTCTTAGACTTGGTTTTGAACTAAGAGAGATAAGCTAAAGTGATAGCCACCACAAGCGAAATCCAAACATAGTGAATACCAAAACCATTGGAACCAATCAAAACAAACTGAAAATCCACACCCCCTTTTAAAAAATCCAAGTAAAGCTCAATTCAGTTTGTACCAAGATATCTACTCAAATTTCCATTAAAGAATTGAAAAACAAAAATTAAAACGAGAAATACCTTAAGAATCTTAAGCTTTAAGCTCCCGTAGACGAGCCCGAATGAAAATGCAGAAACCCTAGCAACCTGTCGAAATTCACAAGAAAAAAAAAATCTCAAGCAAATATATTTATATACACACACAATGCTAAAATTAAAATCAATAATGATTGATAAATCCAGATTAAAAAGGAGGCTACCAATGCGAGGCTGCTGGTGCCGGAGTACGGTCCAGGAGGCGGCGCCATGGCTATGATCTTGGACACGCGCAGAGAACAAATGAGTGAAGGAAATAAAATGGACGGAAAAATTCTTCCGTTTTCTTTACTGACTTTATTGTGTGTTGAAGTTCGGCCCAATTTTTGTGATCCGGCCCAAATATCANTAAGAACAAAGTTAATGAGAATAGGAATTGAATATAATTTTTTTTTTCAAATGACAATATATTAAAACTCCAAAAAAAAATACATCTGACGTGTCAACTGACATCACTAGAGTAAAACCAGAACAAAGTCTTGATTCACCTCCACAATGGAATTACACAATCAATCACGAGAAGTAACAAGATTACCAGGAACACTCCCACAGAAGGAGACCAAAAAACTCCATAAAGAAGACCGACAAACTAGACACAACTGGACATAAAACTAAAAACTGAAGAAAAAATAAGAAAATACTATAACATACACCTACACTAACAAAAGAATACCACCTCCCTTGCATCTTACGAGCACACCGCTACAGCCATCCGAACCAGTACACAGGCCAAACCTCACAACGATTCAAACCTACAATCGAGAAACTAAAAGAGAGCAGCAAATCAGAGACCCCAGAAACCAAAAATTGTGAACTTACTCAATCGCCTAGTTATATTTGGCGAGGAGATGAGTCTCAACCCATATATGAGCTCCCGCAACCTTCAGTCGAGAGAGAAACGGGTGTTGAGGGAGCAAAACCAACCAAGCAACTGACATCAACCATACGAGAGGACCGCCAACACCACCCCCTCAATTGCGGCAACCGATCACCGACCTCCGAGAGAAAGATGTGAGCCAATTCTGCCACTGTCAGCCAAAAGGGACGGTCAAAATCCGAAGGCACGAAATGGGCAAGAACTTCAACGTCTACGCCAGCAACTCCATGGCCAGAGCGGCTGTCCGAGAGGCGGTGGCACCCCACACCTCCTCCTCGTCAACGAGGACCTCACCCGCGATACAAGGTGCAGCCCAAACGTGGTCTCGCAGCAAGGAAGGGGAAGGGTGGCTCCAGCGCCGGCACCGCTTGGACGGAGCAGCGGCTTGGTGCACCATGGAGGTGCAGAAAATTTGAAATATTTTTATTTATTTTATTAATAACAGCGTTTCAAGTTATAAATCCATAGTTTCAGATATTACGATTTACAATTAAAATTTTAATTTTTTAAAGTTAAAAATGATAGTTGATCATCAAGTTCTAGTCCTAAATTGTCATATTTTATATTGAAATTATGTTAACCCTTGGATATAAGATGTTTTTTTATTTTATTTAGATTTTTTAGTTTGATATGATTAATTTTAAAAAAGAGATTAGTTGTTAGTGAAATTTTGAGTTTATATTAAAATAATATCTGAAATAAAATAATTAAAGTTGATTTGATGTAAAAATAAGAGAAAGATTATGTAAAGTGATAATTAGGTAAAATTATGTGAGTGCATGAATAGTTAAAGTTAATATAATGTGTAAGAATGATTGAATTATATTAGTGGAGTTGAGTTAAAATTAAATTAAATTTGAAGTAAAAAAAATAATAAGTTAGAAATAATTAGATTTTTTTTTAAAAAAAAAAATTATATTCAATCATAAGCTTGAAAACAACAATCAAATGCACTCCTCTTTCATGTAGTCAAACGACACGACGTCGCTTTATCTTTTGCGAACCCTTGAACTAATTCAAATTAACCTCAAAAGTCAAAACCAGCATTTTCCACAGGGTCACACACACACGCCCATTAACCATTGCCACCAAACTCTTTCTCTCTTCAATCTCCCACAGCCTCACCGTCCGGAAGCTAAATCGGCGAAATGTCGTCGAGCCAGCAGGTCAAGGCGTCGCACATACTGATTAAGCACGAAGGATCCCGCCGGAAATCCTCCTGGAAGGACCCCGATGGCCGCCGCATCTCCGCCACCACCAGGGACAGTGCCGTCGTCCAGCTCAAAACGCTCCGCGATGACATCCTCTCCGGAAAGGCGAGGTTCGACGACGTAGCTTCTCGATTCTCCGACTGCAGCTCGGCCAAGCGCGGCGGCGATCTCGGTATCGTTTTTTCTGTAATTATTTGAACTGTCCCTATGATCTTATGATTTTGCTTGAAGATTTGATGCAATGATATGATTCACGTTGGGCAATCAATCATGAGAACATTACCCTAGATTGCTCTATAAAGAGGAAACTAGAATTTGAATGCAGTGGTTTTTATGCCTGTTTTGCTTCTATAATCTAAACTTTGCTCGACTATGCTTAAAATTTGTATGGTTAGACTCTACAGTTAGACTTGAGTTGGTGAAATAATGGAATTTGAGAGTAAACTATTAGGTATGTACCATTAGGTATTTGGTCTTTGAGCCTTCATCTAAACAGGTAATAAATTTTGGTCAGATCTTAAGGTACTTCAGATATGCCACTAAAAATAAAGAATGTGGTCTCATATATGGTAAAGATCTGCAGCTAAAAGCAAAGAATTTGTTACGTAAGGATGAATTCTTTTGTTATTTCAACACTGTAAATATGATTGCCGAAAATTAATTGTTAAACTTTTTCGGAACAATCAAGTTTTATAATGTCCCGGTTTAGTTTCTCATCCATCTTGTTCGGACTGACATCTGAATCTTAGATGTTCGTAGATATCCACTGTCTCTGGTGGTTCGATAGCAGTTCCGGTCTTTAGATTAAGTGCTGCCGGAGATGGAGATTTTTGTGAATAGGCTTCTGGACCTTCGGATGAAAATAGAGATTTTTGGCAGAATACTAAATGGTTTCTGTGAATAGGCTTTCTGAGCGAGTTCAACTCGCGAATGATTAGCAAGTGAAGGACTGGTAGGGGCCAAACCATAATAAGAATCGAAGTCCACTAGAAATGGGTGTTTGTGAATCCATATTTGACTTTCCCGAGCCTGAGGTTGATGCTTTACATACTAGATTGGTTACTTGAATGCTGAAATCGGGAGTTCCAACACGTAATGTACCATGATTTTTTGGTATTAATGTTTTATGGAAGTTAGATTTGCGTTAGTGACAGACACAGGTTTAAGCAAATGTCCTGCTTGCTTGCTGATAGCAACAAGCTTTTTCTCTTTCTGATTTACTAATAATATTATGATACAGGAGTACATTACTTTCACTTTTTGCCAATCCATGCTTACACATCTTTGTCATTCACAGCTCCCTGCTGTGAACTGTAGTCAAGCTTTGTGTGTAAAGAGATGTTACTCCCCACTGCTCTTTAACCTTGTTAATCTTGAAAAAACAAACTGAATTCTTTAACTTTCTGAATTTCCACTTAGCTAGTTCACATAAGTTTCTCCTTTAACTTTCAGTGCCACTTTAATGTCCATTGTTATTTTGTCTTTCTGGGTTCAGAATTTTCTCATTGCTGGCTACATCATCTCAATTCCATGTTTGTCCTTTTGTTTACGAAACTATATGGAGTAGATATTCGTTTTCTTTTCATTTGGAATAGGAAAGAGTAAATGAACTTCACATTAGAAGTTGGTTGTCTGTGAAAGAGACCCACATGTGTTCTGTTTAATTCTAATGTTTACTATTGTCAGTAGGCTATAATTGGCTGATAAGCTTATATAAATCCCTTCATTTATATATTTTTATTGTATTTATCAACCAAGTCTCATTATTGGATACTTGCTATAAAAAAATTTCTGTATGCCCGTTTTAGGTCCTTTTGGCCGTGGTCAGATGCAGAAACCATTTGAAGAAGCCGCGTTCGGTTTGAAGGTTGGGGAAATCAGTGACATTGTCGACACTGATAGCGGTGTTCACATTATCATGAGAACAGGTTAATGTATGCTCGGGCAAGAACTGCTTGCAAATATTCCTGGTGATTAAAAACTCCCAAGAAATGCCAAAATTAAGCAATTATGATGCTCCATATCCTTTTCTTTTCCCTTTTTTCACCCATCTTCCTACGATACCTGCCATAGTTATATTTGAAATTCATCGATGTGGGAAATTGTACGTCTCTTCATGGGCTCGGTTTATGAATAAATTCTCTCTTTTCGAAAGAGCGAACCGAACTGCCGGCTTTGAGATTCATATTAACTCTTTCAAGATATGGATTTGATGTACTTTACTATTTTGACGAGTTTTTGTTATTTTCGTGTCCATTTGAAACTCTTGTTGTGAAATGGATGGCATAGTATCAGCAAATATCCAAAGGTAGAGATATATCTTATCATTCAACTTTTATGATGCTTGGATTAGATTCATTTGGGGAATATGGGCCCTCATATGATGCTCATGCTTGGTTTAGATTCTAACTTTTAAAAGGGTGTGAGATATTCCCTGTAATTGTTGGTCCATATGTTTGTTACCCAGTTGTTTGGTTCATATGCACCGGGACCACTCTATCACACACGCTAGGTGTATCGTGCTTTCTGGAATGTGAATAGATCCATTATTCCCACCTTTCATTTTGTGTTCTTTAGATTTTACGTGTAGGCGTAGCACACTTATGAATTTCGCGCTTTTGGATCAGATGCTTGTCATTTTGATTGTGTTTGGCAATTAGCCTAGAGCTATAATCGAATCGTGCCGATTTTGAGCTCCTGTACTCGAGTGAAAGCTCGAGTCTTTCACGAGTCGAGCTATTAACTGAACGAGCACAAATTAGGCTTGTTAATTTTGATAATCGAGTTGAGTTTGAGTCTTATTATGTCAAACTTTTATTTTTCAAGCCCAATGAACTTAGCAGAGAATAACTTTTATTTTCCAAGCCCGATGAGCTTAAGCTCAAATCGAGTCTCAACAAGCTAAATCAAAACTCGAGCGATTAGTATTGTTTAACAACTTTTAGTTTTGAGCGATTGAAATTCTAAATCATGTAATCCTAGCTATCATATTATTTTATAAAAAGGTATTCTCATGTCAATCTATTTCATTAATAACTTACATAAACACCAATTTCAATACAATATTATCACGATTATATAATTTAACACAAAGGGAAATTTAGTCAAACATTTTTTTTTTTTGCAAAGAATCATTACAATCACAAATTCTATTCACTAAAAGCAAATTTAAATTAGTTGCGGTCTCAAAATTCAACCCAACTAGATTTTTCTTTTTTTCATGTGCTAAACCTAAAACTAAAATCCACATAAAATAAAAGAGGTAAAAAAGAACAAGGAGCACACGACCAAGTCACATCAACTCGAGTAAGAAAGATTTCATCTGTACCTCTTTCCCCCAATTTTCACTCAAATCATCACAGACCAATCATAACCCTCCACGTCACTCACAGTCAAACACCGACCCGTACGCCCTACCGAAATCTCCTATCACTCGCCGCACTTTCCCAAAAAATAAAACACACAAAAAAACCCACCAAAAATCTAAACCTAATTAAGTCCTCAATTCCATATCACCTCAAACACCGCCATGGCCACCGCCGCCGCCGCCTCCTCGACCGCCGTGGTGGCTGCCTCATCGTACCCCACCTCCTCCGCCGCCCTCCTCGCGCCTCCGCCAGCCTCCAGGCCGTTCTCCTCCTTCAAAACCCTACAAAAACCCCTCCACGTCACCCTCTCCAAAAACCCCATCTCAGATGTCGTCGCCTCAACCCACAAAAAGCCGACGGCCTCGATCGACGACGACCCGATGTTCTCCCCCGACGACGACGAAAAGCCCCGCGAGGAGTGCGGCGTGGTGGGCATCTACGGCGACCCGGAAGCCTCCCGCCTCTGCTATTTAGCCCTTCACGCCCTCCAGCACCGCGGCCAGGAGGGCGCCGGCATCGTGTCGGTTCACGACGGCGTCCTCCAGTCGGTCACCGGCGTCGGCCTCGTCTCCGAGGTTTTCAATCAGTCCAAGCTCGACAAATTGCCAGGAGAAAACGCCATAGGCCACGTCAGGTACTCCACCGCCGGCTCCTCCATGCTAAAAAACGTCCAGCCATTTGTCGCCGGCTACAGATTCGGCTCGGTCGGAGTAGCCCACAATGGCAATTTGGTAAATTATCAGTCCCTTCGTGCCGAGCTCGAGGAGAGTGGGTCCATTTTCAACACAAGCTCCGACACAGAGGTTGTCCTGCACCTAATCGCAATCTCCAAGGCCCGGCCTTTTTTCACTAGAATCATTGAGGCCTGCGAGAAGCTTAAAGGGGCTTATTCAATGGTTTTCTTGACCGAAGATAAACTCGTAGCTGTTAGGGACCCTTTTGGGTTCAGGCCATTGGTGATGGGTAGGAGGAGCAATGGGGCCGTGGTTTTTGCTTCGGAAACTTGCGCATTGGATTTAATCGAGGCCACTTACGAACGAGAAGTGTATCCCGGTGAAGTTATCGTGGTCGACAAAGAAGGAGTTGGGTCCGTTTGCTTGATGCCACATCCCGAGCCCAAATCTTGCATTTTCGAGCATATCTACTTCGCCTTGCCAAATTCCGTAGTTTTTGGCCGATCCGTATATGAATCGAGGCGTGCATTTGGTGAAATCTTGGCTACCGAAGCACCCGTCGAATGTGATGTCGTGATTGCCGTGCCTGACTCGGGAGTTGTTGCGGCATTGGGATATGCCGAGAAAGCCGGAGTCCCTTTTCAACAAGGGCTTATACGGTCCCATTATGTCGGGAGAACATTTATCGAGCCCTCTCAAAAAATTCGCGATTTTGGGGTGAAATTGAAGTTATCTCCCGTGCGTGCGGTCTTAGAAGGTAAACGTGTGGTGGTTGTGGATGACTCAATCGTGAGGGGTACCACGAGCTCGAAAATCGTGAGGCTTTTGAAAGAAGCGGGTGCGAAAGAGGTCCATATGAGGATTGCAAGTCCACCGATAATTGGGTCGTGCTATTATGGTGTAGATACACCGAGCACGGAGGAGTTGATCTCGAATAGAATGAGTGTGGAGGAGATTAGGCAGTTTATTGGGTCGGATACACTTGCGTTCTTGCCGATTGATAGCTTGAAGGGGTTATTGGGGAAGGATGCGAATAACTTTTGTTATGCGTGTTTTTCGGGGAATTATCCGGTCGAGCCAAGTGGGAAAGTGAAGAGGGTGGGTGATTTTGTGGATGATGGGTTGAGTGGGAGCATGGAGAGTATTGATGGAGGTTTGGTTTTGAACAAGAAGAAGATTGTGGAGGTTGGGAAGATGGGATGGGATGAAGGGGTTAAATTATCTGCTTAATAAGGGGTTTTGTTTTGTTTTGATTTGTTTTGTTTTGTGTTTTTTTCTACAATTTTGTCTTGTTTGTTTGAGGTTTTATTTATGTTATTGGTGTTATGGAAAGTGTAGGGCTATGGATGGGTTTAATACCTTGAGATCGAAGGGTTTTGTTGTGGTGATGGGAGATTAGAAATGAAGGGATGTTGTTATTT
>BKCP01009181.1:682703-701603 GCA_008636005.1 Striga asiatica | reverse complement strand
GTTGTGTTTTGGGTGACTTTGTAGGTGCTCAGTAGGACAATTTTGGTGTGGTTTATTTTAATTCTAATCATGGTTAGGCAAGTTTTTGGTGCTGGCTTGCTTTTTCATTCTGGTTAATTTTATGTGGGTGATGAAATCAGGTTATGGTTGGAGGATGAATCATGTATTGTTTGGTACAGGAAGCTGATGGTTTGGTTTAACTATACTAGCAAGGTATTCTGGTAGGTAATTTTTCTGTTTTTAATCGTTAGATCATCACTAACATTTATAGGCTTGAATTTATAGAAAAGCAAATGATAAGATATAGCAGGAGAAGACTACAATATTGGTCTTATAAAACTTCCGTTCATTCGAAAGTAACTCTAATGTTGCGAGTTTGGTGTCATAGAAAATTAATGTTACGATTTTGGTCCGATACAAGTTCAGTGTCACGGTTTTGGTCCCATATCGTGATCTTTGATCATATTACCCAATGTGTAGTATGCTAATAGGTGATATTCGAACACCATACTATATTCTAATCTTCTTCCATTAATGGACATATTACCCAATGTGTGGTACACTAACAGGTAATATTTGAACACTACCCACCATGTATGATATTCTAATATCGTGACACATCAACAAATGGACATATTAATCCATATAGAAAGGCATTAGTGCGAAGACTAATACAGTTCAAGATTATTAACATTTTTTCTTTGAATTTGTCTTTTTTCTTTATTTTTTTTATTTCTAGTAAACTGAAATCTACTTTTCAAATGAACTAATATGAACAAAAAAACCAGTTCAACAGAAAGACCACAGCCACCACCTATAGACTATAGGGGTCCATTTATATGGTTTTATAGCATAAAAATTAAAACCTCATGTTATCCAGGAATTAAATAAAATACATACCAGGTGTAATGAAGCTTTTATAAGTACTCTATGATAAGAAACAAGTTCGGACTAAACTCTGATAGTTATTTCACGCTCCACAGACCGATGTCTTAAAATATGTCGATTCTGAAAAATATGAGGCTCCAAGTATCAAAACCCACTTTTTACCCCTCTTTAAGCAGAATCTTCTCATTCTTAGATAATTCTTTTCACAGAAGAATCAAACGTGCCTCATTTTAGCCGTTTTCTGCTCTGTCATATGCATTTGACTTGTGTTTGGGAGCAAATGTGAAACCAGAAGGCACCTTGCCAAGCAACATCTCGGATATCCTTATCTGCACCAAAAGCAAATACAAATTTATGGTCCATAGAATTTTAATTTTTGTTTTTCTACACAAAGAATTGGCTCGATTTGAAAACTAGTCATTTATAATTATACCCAATCAGCTGCGGAGTCAGATGCCATTAATGTTTCAAGATCGTCACGGCCAAAATATGAGGGTGGCCTCCAATTTATCTTTTGCGGGATAATGTCTAAGAGACCAACTGGAATATATCTGCAAGTGTAACTAAGCCATTCCAGCAAGAAATGCCTGGTGGTCTCGACACCTGCCATTAAAATATGAATGATGTAATGTGAGTGAGTTGAACTATATTTGGCAAGTTGAATTTATCTACATTGATGTACTATTGCGCCTAGAAAAGAAGTATATAAAGTTAGAAACTTCAATCAATCAAAAGAATCTAACTGCAGTAAAAAAATAAAAAAAAATTGAATGCACCCTTGAGAATAGACAACTCTTCTAAAGGGTGCATTCTGTAAAACCTAAAGCAGTGTCAATTTATGTTTATAATTTGAAAAAAAAGAAACAAATTTTTTCCCTTTCACTTTAGACTGAAGGGGTGTCCCTTTGTAATCATCATGACAAGAAAATACATCAAACATAAAATAAAAAAAAATAAACACTGCCTGAGCCATGCTAAGGTAAATGGACTGAACAGGGATATGGTAATGAGAAACTATTCAAGCAATTGAAAGAAGAAATGCATGTGCATGAAAATATGCTAAACTAAATGTCATATACCTTTTGAATCGGAACCCCAATGCTCAAGGCCAAAACGCACATAATCTCTCAAGATATCCAACCGCTCACCAGAACTTATATCCCAATGCCTCTGTTCCTTGATTTCAGTAAATATCCAAGGCTGCCAAAAAAAAAAAATTGTTGAAAATAAGCAACAAAATGATTCATAGAAGTTCAAACTATATTCAGATAAATTCATACTTCCCGACAATTAAAAAAAACTCATCTACAAACCTTGACCAATGCCCCTCGGGCAACCATACAAGCAGAGAGCTCGGGGCAGTCAGATTTGTGTTTGTTCCAGTCCAAATAAGTAAATACATCACCATTCCCAAGAACCTGAAGGCTAGAAGGTGCTGCGCGTGCACACTGATAGATGTAATCCCAGTCAGCAAGTTTGCTGTACCGTTGTTGACGTGTCCGGCCATGTATTGTTACTGCACTAGCTCCCCAGTTTCCCATATCATGAATCAAAGAATCAATTCGGTTTTTGCCCTCAAAATAACCAGTTCGTACCTGGACATGCAAAAAATGACTATGGATACTGCAGAGAAGAAGCTACCTCAAAATTTACCATTTCATAATTGGTCGATAAAACAGTCTAAGCAAAACAGGCAACAATTATTACTTAAAAAATGCAGCCTATACACATCCACGGACCTTTTTAACCTAGCAACTAGCAAGATAATTACTGATAACAATTTCACCTTATGGTGCAAAACGAAAGAGATCATGAAGGCTTCAATGCCCCAACACAAGAAATAGTAATACATGCATATATATGTATATATATATATATATATATATATATATATATATATAGAGAGAGAGAGAGAGAGGCACCTTGAGAGTTACTGGAATGTCCACTGCTCTAGAAGAGGCTTCTACAACACTTTTCATCCTCATCGGTTTTGTAAGGAGAGCAGAGCCAGCACCCTTGTTGACAACGATATCAATTGGACACCCCATGTTGATATCAATAAAATCAACTGTGCAGTTTTGCTCTATGAGTTCAACTGTTCTTGCAACAGTGTCGGGAAATGCACCACAGATCTGGACACCAAAGAAATCCTCTGATGAGTGGCGCCTTAGGAGCGCCCATTCCGAAGCTTGACCCTGTACAGAAGTCCAAATAGCAGAGAGAAAATGGTGATTTCACCTCAGTGAGTCTTAAATTGCGACGTCAACAGAGAATAAAGCTTGTTAACTTGTTATGTAGCCTTTTTTTGTAGTAGTTCAGCAAACACATTGGCTTGGTAAATTGCAGATAATTAACCAAGTCATCAATTGTGTAACACTGATGGCATTGTCCCTCTCTCAATACTCAATAACAAACTATATTACCACAAATATACACATAGAGAATAAATATAAATAATTTTTGTGAACCTGCAAGAGATTGGTGCACATTGCCATCTCACCACATGTGACATCAGCACCCAGAATCTTACAGACACGGCGATATGGTAGATTTCCCACAGTTGTGAGAGGAGCAAGATAAATCTTATCTCGGAAGTCGATGAGTTTCTTTTCCCTTGGGTGTAGCTTTAAGCATTGACCATTGTTTTCCACAATATTTTCATTGATGGTTTCTGATTCATTCCGTTTGCAGCTTTGCTCCGTGTCCTTCTCTTCGGGAACTGAATCTTTCATAACAAACCAAATGACACAAATTAATCCAGCAGCATCACGCATCAACAGACAACAAGTAGATAACTAACCATCATTAAGAGGAGCAGTTCCAGTTTCATCAATCGAGCATTTCGTTTTTTTAGGAGGCCTAAGTTCTTCAGCTGCATCTGCATCTGCATCATCTAATTTGTCCTTACAACAATTTCCATCAGCATCACCAGAGCCATTGGTAACATCATTGTCTTTGTCCCCCATCTTTTTATTCTTTCCCTGCCCCTGCAAGCCCATATCAATGTAAACAAAATGCCGATAAGAGACATTTGAAGGGTTAATCATAGAAGGGGCAATCCTTCCATATTCATCAAGATGAGATAATCCAATGAACGGTAAAAGGTATTGTCCTTGCCACAATCCCGAGAATCTTGAGCGCAGCATCTGCCTTCGGGAATTTCATCTTGTTCTTCCATAAAACCTTCTGAACTTCCTTTTTCAACCCATTCATTTCTCCTCTCCTGTTATCTTCACCATTTGCTTTGCTAGCAACCTCACCATTATCATCCTTATGTGTGCCCGCAAATCTACAAGCCAGACCATAAGGACACGGCCCCTCAATACTTGCAAATGGGCAGATGCCCTCTAAATCATCCGGTTTCTGCATACAACAAAATAACGACGCATCACAATGACAACATAACTAAACTAATATGTTTACTCAGTCGAAACCAGTCAGGTAGAACAAAAAATGAAAAAAAAATATATATTAAGTTTGAGTTAGAAAATTTGTTTCTTATGTATGATGTCAATTCCACTGTTTACCTGAGCTTTGAATGCTTCCAGATCATGACTATAGCGGCATTTCTCGTTGTAGTGACATGAGCTAACATCCCCACTTTTTGCTACCGCTGGACATATATGCAGTGCGGATTTTTGTTCCTATAATATATTGAAACGAACAGCATCACAGATTATCTCATCGTATGAATAGTAAACTACAATTCAAGTAAGCTCCAATGTGCATTGCAAAAGGTGAAGAAAACAGACAGAAAAAGAAACAAGTGAAATAGAACTTCAAACCAACCTGAAGCCTCTCGCGCTTCAGTTGGCGTTTAGATTTTTTCTCCTTGAGAATCGGAGCATCGTTCGCGGCGAAAGCTTTTCCATCAGCTTTGCCGTTGTCGCTTCTATCCTCGCAGGACCTGACGGGCGGCGGGCGGAGGAAAGCTCTTTTCACCGGAGCTATGGCTTTGGCCACTAGATCCTCCGCGCTCGGCGGCGCCGGAGCCGGACACGGGGAATCGGCGGCGGATGAACCATTGGAAGCATTATCAAGGGCTGTGTGGTCTGCCATTGGGTTGGGTTTGGCTACTCGCAGGCGGGACCTAAGAAGTAGGGTTTTGGAGGCGTGGTAAATGGCGGTTAAAGTGCGGGATGAAGAGTAGCTGAGCAAACTGATGTTGAAACGACGTCGTCCTTAAATGACACTACACTATTAGAGCATCTTCAATGCTCCACTTTGAATATTAATTAAATTTAAACACATGTCAAATGATGAATGGAATGTAAATCTATGTAATATGAATGTCAAAAGAGAAGACTTTAATTTGGAATGCACATCTCCAATGCATCCCTTTCAAAAGATTAAAATAGGTTAGATTTTTTATGAATTGGCTTTCAAACACTCTTTGGAAAACTAGAAAGTGAGCTTCACATTTTGGATATTTATTGTCTCCATGTCAGCATAAAAGAGTCCATAACATTATGGATTGGAGAGTTATTTTTGTAATCACTTTATAACTTGATGATGTGGCTAACATTTTATTAAGTCAACATCACACATTGGAGATGCTCTTAGTCGTAGTGGTACTAACCTACGTGATAAGTTATTTTATCTTATAATGGTAAATCTAGTTAAAAGGTAAATCAACTGATTTTTTTTTTTTTTCTCCCCAAAACGATAGATATAAATCAACTGATATAAACTTGAGATTTTTTTTAATATAATTATACTAAGGTAATTAATTCGAGTACTGCAACAAATTCCTACTACATTGAGATCTTATTCAAAACATGTTATACAAAAATACATCTCGATTCTACTTGTGAAAATTCAATCTTAGCTCATTCATATGAAAATTCAATCTTAGCTCATTCATATGTTTAAATGGGTTGAGTTTTGACAACTAATCAACCTTCTTTATTAAACAAGTTGTTTCTGAGTCGAGCACATCCGAGCTTGTTCGCCAACAACTTCATTTTTCTTTTCGGGATTTTATTAAAAAAATCTAGTCTAACTTGTTCACGAGTAATTTTTTTTTTTTTTTTTTTNAACTTGTTTAGAAATTTGAATTATTTAATTAGTCGAGTCTAACGGAGCTTAAACAAAACAAACTCGATCTAAATCATTCATAATTAAATGAGCGCAAACTTAAAATAAACTATTCAACTCATCTCAAATAACACCCTATCCTACAGGCATGTTCAGTTTACTTAGTGTCGGGAGGTAGTAAAATGACAGCTTGGTGAAACTTGAAAGAGTTAGCTATTTTGGTTCCGATTAGAGTTGTTGAACGAAACGAGCGGCTTGTGAGCTCAACTCGGGTTGTTAAGGCTCATTAAGTCTTGAAAAAATAATTTTTAATATAATTTTACATAGTCTAACTCGTTAATGTTGATAAAGGAGTTTTGCTCGGCCCTTTTTTAGCCCTAGATAATTCTCCGAAAACAATATAGTGTGCATTAAAAAGAAAGATACGAAAATGTCGGACCAGAACTTGAGTCTGGCGCCTTATCAACTACCTCGAAAACTTTTGAACATGATTAGTTTTTGGCTAAAAGACAAAAGAAATACTCAGACCCCGTTATCTTCTCCAGTCATACCCAACTTCCCATAATTACCAATATTGGCTTAATGTGGACAGTTTTGAGATTACAAATTTCCAATTAATGTTCAGCGTATTTGCTGTCGGGTGGGTAGGGTGGGGACGCACAAATCCTTGCCCAAATAATTTGGTTTTTCAACATGTTTTAGCCAATAATTTCATTCCACAAATCCTTGACCAAATTAGAAAATTCATCATAATTGCGTGCAAACAAGGTTAGTCAGAACACAGATTACATAAAACGAAATCAAAACGAATCATATCATTTGTTTGGCCATACCATTGTGTGTGCGCGTGTGAGAGAGAGGTATAATATATCGTCACCAAAAGTAGCAAAAAAAGATGGAACTTAAAACATTTAATAATTAATCCAACAAAAAAAAAAAAGATTGACACAACGTCTTACNGCAGCCATCATAAGCTGTGCTGCTTCTTGATTTTAAGATTTTAAGTTCAATCCGGTGGTGTAGTTTTCATTGTGCATTGGCCGAAAAAGCTTATTTGTTCGACTCATTATTATTTGCAGAGCCATTGCCGTTTGATTGTTGTGACTGTTTTTGCTGCTGCTGTTGTTGTTGGTGTTGCATTTGAGCCATTTGCTGTTGGCGTAACTGAAACATTTGGGGGCTGATTGAAAGTTGCTGAAACTTGGAGGTGTCCCCAGCTAATTCGGTGGTTGCAAGCTTCAGGCGTTGTACCTCTGCCGTAAGTGCTTCATTCAGAGCTGTCACGAGAAAATTAAAAAAAAAAAAAATAGTGAATTATTCAGTTCCAGTTGCGCGCAAAATAATCGTTCTTGCTAGATTTAGGCTATGTTCGGTAAACCCACTTGAAAAGCTAGCTTATAACTTTTAAATAAATTTCAAGCTTATAGCTGATGTCTTATGACTTATGGCTGAAAAACTAGCTTATATGATAAAAGTGTGGTTAAAGCTGATAAGCTAGCTGAAATAAAAATTTCAATAGACTTTTATTTGAAAAGCTACCCAAAGAAGCTTACGAGATTAGCTCGAGCTTTTACTTGTCCTACTAAACCAAGTTTATTTGAATACATGAAGTCTATAAAATAATCAATTAAGCTATAAGCTAGCTAATATGCTTAACAAACACAGCGCACACAACCTTACTGTTAAGTGAAAAGTGACGAGACACAAAAAACAGACAAGACATTACACTAAAGATTATAGCAATATAAAGTAAACTTAAAAAATAAGGCACGCGTGTTGTAAACAAAGCCCTGGGTTGTAAAAGCATAAGTGGAGGAATTAAAACCAACAATCAAACTGTACGAGAAGAATTTTAATCTTTAAGGCTGATAACATGTCCATCAAAGACAGATGATCATGTGTGTGTACGTTGATAGTTGAATACTTGGATTGCTAGTAATTTGGGGAAGAAAGTAAATTTTCTAGCATAGTACTTGGATCCCTAATATGCGGTCTTAGTTCTTATATAAGAAACACAAACAGTTTTCTAACTCAATTGTGTATAAACTATACTGCCTATGAAAACACTACGTATGGCCCTTTGGTATGTCCATTTTAATACCTATATTCACAAGCACATATAGTACAAAACTGATTGGAGTCCCACATTTCTAGAACAGAAGAATGGTATGTGTAGAAAGTTAGAAACCAACTGGAATACGAAATGAAAGATTATATATTATATATAAAACACAAAACTCATACCATCTCGGAGTTGAGCCTGTTGTTCCATGGCCTGCAAGCGAAACTTCAGCTCATTGTTTTGGCTAGTCAGTCCAGCAGAATCTCGCTAAATATACCAGAAAAATGAAGTTAGCGTCAATGGATTAAAATAATTATTCACCAAACCCAATAATTAAATAAAAAAAAATTAATAATAATCCTCACCTGAAGCAGAGTAAGTTGGGCAGATAATGTAGTTGCTTCAGTCTGTAAGGTCTGGACCTTGTGCTCCAACTCTGCTATATATCTCATCTTTCTCTCTTTCGAACGAGCAGCCGATTGCCGATTGGCTAAGATCCTAAACCCAAAACAAATCCAACAAATTAACTATATATTACACGTGTGCATCATTCCTACATTGTAAAGAAGGTGAACACCTTCGAATAAGAAAAAACGTTTTGTATCATTTTCGTTTATTACCTCTTTGCACGCTTGGGATCACTCAATGCTATCTCGGCAAGCTTCTCATTTGCCATGATCTTCTTCAGCTCCGCACCCGTGAACTCACCGTTACCAAACTCCAGGCTAAAAGCATTCGAGTTCGTATCCACCGAATTAGTCGGCGACAGCTGGCCAGGCATGGGCCCCGGTGATGGGGGCATTTTCGGCGTTTCGTCCCCGAAATTCATCTTCCCCATAAAACTATCCATGGACACACTCCTATAGTGACGCGTGGTTGGGGCAATATCTCCACCCAAATTCCTCTTTCTCTGCAAGCTGTTGTTCCCATTCTCATTAACACTGCTGCTTGTGGCCTCGTTATCACTACTGTCACACCCGTTCGTCTTGGTCCCACTTGCCCGGCTACTCTCCAAATCCTCTCGGTTATTATCATTCCCAAGCTTCTCGTCAGTCCCGGAAGAATTGAAGGCATCGATGTTTTCCAAATTCATGTAGGCCGAGAACAAGTCATCAGCAACCTCCCCTTCGGATTTCCTCTCGCCCGAGCCCTCGGCATTGCCAGTCTCCCAACTCGACTCTTTCTTGACCAGTTGCACAGGCTGAGGCTGAGCTGGCATGAGAATGGGCGAAGAGGATTGGCTGACGGCCACGAATCCGAACGGGATATCGCTGTTGGATCTCCGGTGGGCTTTTCGAGGCGGGAGGCTCTCGTTGATTCTTGATGAGCTGGCGGCGCCCCTCGTGAATGGAGAAGGAGCCACGTCATCCATGGAGACATCGGGGAGAACATGGTCAGGAATGGAATTCTGGGCCAAGTCGCGGTAAGGGGATGGGCTGAGAGGGGGAAGTGAGTCGAGAGCGAAAAAGGAAGGCTGGGAGAGGGACCGATTGTGGGCCGGGCTTGGGCTTGGGCTTGTGGAGAAATTCTGGATTCCGGCCTGAGGACGGCCCAGCGGGATCTGTGAGTAAGGGGAAACAGGGGGGATTTGGGGGTGGGAAGGTGGAATGCCGGCCCGTCTTCCGGTGAAGTCGAGGCCGGCGTTTGGGGAGGTCTGGTGGCGAAATTGGCCGCGAAACTGTGGCATGTTCAGTTGGGGTATGTCGAGCTGGTTCATCAGGAAAGGAGAAGATGGTGGCAGCGGCTGGTGCTGTTTGGGGAGTGAAGAAGATGATGTCCCGATTGATGATTGGAATCTCTGTGTGTTAACTTCTTCGTTGTCGGCGGACATTTTTTTGTTGAATTTCAGAAGATTGCTGCGGGTCTACGCGCTGTTTGGATGCAATTCAGTTCTGAAAACCTGGTAATCGAATAATAAAAAAACAAAAATAATCAAACAATTTGACATAAACATAACCTCACAGCTACGCGCTATCATCATCTCAATCGATACAATTACAGCTCGAATAAGGAAATGATCAAGAATTATAACGAAATGCGATTGCAATAGCATAGCGATGGCGATTAGCAAGACAACAAGAACAACAACCTCTCGACTGTGAAGTGAACAATCGAACAAAAAAAGGGGGGGAAAGCGAAAACCCAGGGTTTATTTACCCGACCATTACTTGTGAGCTGAGCAATTTAGCAGCGACGATATGTTCTCCGGCGTAGTTCGCGGTGGCCGGCGATGCTGCCGCAATGATTGTGCGGGAGCTCTCTCTCTCTCTCTATCCACTTTCTCTCTCTACAAACAGAGACGACGACTGGTATGACTATTTACACGGACTTCATGACTACTGATAAGACGCGTGAATTTAATATGAATTTGGGTTTCATTTGTGGTGAATTTGGATTTCGATTGCATTTCAATTTCATTCCGACCGCATGTCAGTGGTCATTTTTTATTTATTTTATTTTTCTCCCAATTTTCGTATTTTATTTCCTACCTATATCATCGCAGCTTATGGTGGTGTATTAATCCGGACAAGGTGTCAACATCTCAAAATCTCTAATCGTGTTCGTTTTGGATTTTTATTTGTTATTCGATACGCTATAATTGCTAAGAATAAAAATGTAAATTTATATTATAAAATATTATAATATTGTTGTTCACAAAATATTTCACTTTGGTATAACTTTTAGTTTTGTCTTGTCTAACATTAATCTTATTGATTCAACTATGTTTTAAGCGAATGATTATATTTTGACATCACTTTTTCATACGACTCTGACGCAAATAATAAGTAAGAGTACAAATTGTTGATTTTTAAACTTAAGGTGATGTATAAAACTAAGTGATCTTGAGACGTGTGCATCATGTCAAATTTTATTTCAACAATTATGTTATTGTAGCATGCCTTTTTTTGCAATTGATATTGTGAATGAATATAAAATGTTTTTCACAAATTACAAAAACAAAAAAAGAATTGTTTTATTTTTTTCAATTTCGTTGACATAATTTAAAAAACTAAAATTTATATGACACTATTTATTCACTAACATATATAACTATCAATCATTACAAATCAATATTTATTTATTAATTACATATATTTTAACTATTCAATTCATTAATTATTAAAAAAATTATTATCAATAAAAAAAAACATTTTTTCATATGTTTTACTAGGCATGATAATATTATTCAAATGTGCAACACAATTCAAACAATTTGGAGTTTCTTTCATATATACTAGCATGTGGTCTGTGCGAGACATGTGACGACTATAATTAATTGATAGAAGTGTTAAATACTAATATATGATAATTTAATATTTAATAAACATGCATATGTACTATATTAAACTTTCAAAATTTCAAGAGTTTCTTTGGCATTTGATATAAACTAGTTCAATCAATGTTTACCTGTGGGAATATATGTGCTTGAGAGTTGAGACATTACTTTTCGCATAATCTCTTGTCGTTTAATTCATACTAGTGCAGTACTCGTGCGATGCACGGAACTTCATTATTTTCATCCTTTTTAAAAGACAATTTTGTATTTAAATTCAAATTATATAATAAAGCACCGATTATTGATTATAATTAAACCTAACAAATACTTATTATAAGATACGTGTAATTATTTATATTAATCATGTTGGGCTTGTAGAATAGGAATGTTTTTGAAAAATGTGGGCTTCAAAAAGTTCATATCGGCCAATTTACAATGTTGGCTTCGAAAGTTCATATCGGGCCAAACAAAGAAAAAATAATCCAATGATCCAGATTAGTCAGCTCAAATCGACGGTTTAGATTACACTGAACATAGTATAAATAGTGAAATTATCGGACCAAGGGCTTCATTTCTTCCTTCATTTTTCGCCGCTTTTAGCTTTTTCTTTCGTCTTTTTTTCTTCGATCTTTTTCCAATTTTTCGGTTCTAACACTGATGATCTTATAAATACATATTCTTTTTCAGTTTTCATTTAATCGATGCTTTAAATTAGTTTTAGGTGTTTTGCACGAAACAAAATATGGATTGTTCAATTTGAGGGTTCTTATTTTCGATTTTTGTAGTTTTATGTTCGAATTTTTGGGTTTTTAAAATTAATCAAAGAATCCTTTGAATTTCAGTGTGCGCCGGTAGATTTTGTTAATTTTAGTTGTTTTCCCCGAAAAAGAAATGTGAAATTTTTAATTTTAAGGTTGTATGTTCGATTTTTGTACTTTTATGTTCGGATTTTTTGGGTGTTTACGATTAGTCAAAAGAACTCTTAGAATTTGAGTGTGTGTCGGCAGATTTGTTATATTTTTTATCGGCAAAATTATTTTGTTACACAAAATTTTTTGGCGTCCAAATGATTTTTTTCTTTAAAAGCTAAAACTCAACTCAGCTGAAAACATACAAATCTGACAATTAATTATATGATATCATTAATTTTAATGAATTGCACACAATTATTATGGGTTATGAACTTGCAAGTTTTTTTTGTCCAAATTAATGAATGTTGATATCAATTAATTTTAAAAAGGATTGGTACTGAAATAAAACTCAAATTTTTAAAAGTATTATTTGTACCAAAATTGAGCACTTTGGTTACCAAAACTAACTATCCGTGATTAAAGGCATATTTAAATATTTCTCATTTAATAAATAAAAAATAAAAATAAAACTTACCTGAAATGGTATGCAATTAATTTTGTCAATTTTTTTGCTTACTATTTTTGGTAAATAGTAATTCTTATTATATATAGATATATAGATTTTATTAGATTTTTGCATCCATTAATCTTATGTATACATATGAATCGGAAAAAGATGTGATAAGCTAGTGTTTTTTTTCTATATATATAAATTTCTTAATTTAAAGAAATAATATATATTCCTATTGTTGCTATTAGGTGATAAATTAAGGTGAATGGATTTTTAAAATATGATAATTTTTTAGAAAAATAGAGAAATAATAAATCATTGTACTTCAAACTTTATAATTTTAATAATAACATCCTTATACTTTTAGTAATGGGTAATCTCTATATTAATAAAGAGACCTTATATATTGTGAAATATTATAGTTTATTTATATTATTTTTAGGAGTTCTTCATATTAGTATAAAAGTATACAATTTTGTTGAAAATTCATATAGGCTAACAGTTGCTACCAAGGACGGATTTTTATTAGGCCGGGGCGGGCTGAAGCCCAGGCCCGTTATTTTTTTTTTTAGCAACTATTAGTTTGAAAATAAAAATATTGTATTTCTAGCCCAGTTTAATAAATCAACTTATTAATCCATCAAAATAAATCACTTATCTATTAAGTCCAAATACTACAAACACTACCCTAATAAAATATTATATATTGTTGATCAACCATTTAATTTCACTAGGCATTAACTCACAAAACACCACTATACACTAAAGTCCAATCAAATAAATTAGTTATGGTCATGCCCCTCCTCTGAACACCGGAACATTGAATTTAGAAGAGCAAAACAAAAATATATATATATTCAACAAGAAAGTGACTATTTTCAAGAAGACGATTTAATTTCTTCTTGAATAGTAAGTTATATATATATTTTAAACCCCTATTAGATATGTGTTTCATTTGTCTAATTATTTTTACATATCTTCTCATTTTAGTTGAGCTATAGTAATTTCTAAGATCATTTGGTTGCAATTCTTGTTTTGTTGACTGTGTATGAAGTAGTAATTGTGTGTATATGTGTGTGTGTGTGTGTTTCTTTTTTTTATCCTCTAGTGTGCTTGTTGTATATCATAATTGAATATAAAATTATGATGTGTAGGCATTTTATTTTGGTAATGACTATGTCATATGAAAAATCTATTTATTTGTAATGTGGAATTTTTAGAAATCCACATGGAACACCAACTTTCGGCCAAGAAAGGAAAAATTTTATTGATTTTATTATTCTTTAAAAAACTTAATCGACGTAAAACTAGTGAAAGCACATCAATATGGTGTAAAATAAGCATAATGTTTTTTTTTTTTGCAAAAGCTCATCAACTTCATTAAATATTTGAAGAAAAATATTATGTAATTTTTATGAAAATGAGTTTTAAAAATTCTACCCCAGTCTATTCTTAATTTCTGGATCCGTCTTGGTTGCTACTTGAACACCACTCTCTCATAAACCCATTTTTTGGTTCCAAATGTTACGAATACGCTTATTTACACATCGTTTTCAATTCTACAATATAATACAAAATTTTAAAATTATAACAGATGTCTTACAACTAAATCATGAATTAAATACATATATTCATGATATAAATTGAATTTTTGTAGGACTCTTGACTCGCACCCATATAGTTAATTACATATCACATCATAATATTTATTGAACATGCATGACTCAGCACAAACAATGTAAATAAAACAATAATATACATTGTTTAATTGAACTATCTTCATTATTAAATAAAAATGTATATAACACGACATAATTTAACATGCAAACGTTTGTCCAGAAAAATAATTTCAAGTTAACTACTAAAAACAACCCTGTAAAATGAAATCGGCTGAGTACGTGAGACAATGGTTTGGAAAATGCAACAAATAGGAACAATGGGAAAATCATCACATGTAATTTTTTCATACAATTCTTGTACTTGAACTTATCATATTGTGATTTTTTCTTATATTTTACTGTAATTCTTATGTTTTATTTTGAACATTTTATCAATGCAAAATGTTAGAGTTGTTAAATGAAACGAGTAATTCGTAAGTTTGGTTCAATTAAACTATACTCGTTTATTATCTTCAATCATATAAATCTTATCCGAACAAATAAAAATAAAATTGTTGCATATTCAATTTTCACCTTATTATTTTCCTCACACCAATTATTATTCGACTAGAACCATAATGATATGAAGTATAGAAGATAATTTAATTTAAAGCAAGTGAAACCGTATATTTTCACTTGCTAGTAATGTAGATGTCCAATTTAGACAAAATTGTACATCAAAATATTGGTAAATACAAAAAGTAAAATGCAGAAAATGAACTTACATTCTGATGATTTACATTGAATCTCTAACTTCCCATAGCTTTCATCTTTTAGATGATTCAAATCTTAATCATCTTTCACAACCTTTTATTTGCATTTTTCTACATATGTTTGCATTCCATTTATTTATTTAGTTGTTGAATAATATAAAACCCATATCTACAGTTAGCCCTTAAATAGTGTGAACTGCCCGGTCAAGATTGAAAATTTTTAAGAAGTTAAGGGGCCATCTTGTGATAATTAACAAAACCCCAAGGGGATAAGAACAAAGTAAATGCATTTCAATCTTTAGGTAACAGCATAATTTAAAATTGGATTTAGGTACTAAAATTGCACAATGACCCACACGGGCTCACAAATGCTGCTCGTGTTAATGATTTAAATTTAATAGCTCATAATTAGGTGGATTACTCGATTTTAAGTGACTATAGATTAACAAAAATTAAATTAGATTCCTTAGCTTTCCCTTTGTAATAATTAGGCACAACTGGTGTTTTTACTTACCAAATCATGCACGAGTACATCAAGCAAATCATTTAGTGTTTGGAAAAATAAATTATTTTACATTTTTAAGTCGTATATACCACCACACAAAATGTAGATAGTTAGTATATTGATATTTTATGACTTTAGAAAAATAAATAATTGATGAAACTAAGTTGAAACGTTTGCTATACCAAGACTCACATGTATGTTTTTTTTTTTTAAGTATGTCATATATGGTGGCTCTGAAAACAATTAATTAAATATCCAGAGAGATTGAATGTTATTACGATATTGACAATAAAAAAAATAAATTAATTATATATTAAAAATAATAGAATTAATAATTATATCTTATAAAATAAAAATTTTGCACTCATACACATTATTCTATATTTTTTTTTTAAATAATCAAATATTGTAAAATTGGAAATACTTGAACAAAACAATAGAGGACATAAGATAACGATATATATAAACTATAATAATAATTACAATAATTTTTTCAAATTAAAAGTAGTTTTATGGAGTTGTAAATAATATTGTTTTAAACATATATATCTTGATTCACATGATTATAAAATTATCATTTTTTTATTTTTTGTATAAATCTAGTGTAAGACACGCATGTCATAGTAACAAATTTAAATGTTTACCTTTGTTAGATTCTTTTATTGTTGTTTGTATATATATTACACAACAAAAATATAAAATCTTGAACTTTTTTATCGTACAAATATTTTATTTTTATACACCTGCACAGTCCCAGTTATTGTACTAGTGATCTAATATTGGTTTATGACAATGGTTAAAATAATTCAATAATTTTACCCGATCGGTTATTATGTATGACTTTCACATTTAAAATATATCCATTTGAAGCAAAAAAAAATAGTATTAGGGTAAGAGTGATTATATTTTACTAAAAGAAGGATTGGCANTAAAATTAGTTAGGACTACACTACCATTACGTGTAATTGATAATGTAAGCATAATGAGTCATTGACCACTAGGGTTTTCTATAGTAAAAAAAAAACCAACAAAACAAATAAATTTTATTGTTTTTGTAAATATTATTTCACTTAACAAATATTTTACATGAACTGATTAATTACCAACTCAGGGACAACGTGTAATTGGGAAAATTATTCACTTTCTTTCTTTTGGCCAGAATTTGTCGCCTAAATGGTGTCACGATAAAATTGACATCAAAATTCAAAAGACGATAATGAATTCTGGGTCCATGTCCAGAGTCAAAATAACGAGCTTTCAATTACAAGAAAGCAAACAAATGAAAGCACTTGGCAAAAACTTATTGATAATTTAGACTACTTTCCCCTTCTTTTTCATCCAAAATTACACGTGCTGATATGCATTTTTTGCAAGGAAATAATAATAATAAAAAAAAAAATTGGACAAGATTATAGATGAAAGGACATTATCGAGGTGTATGTAACATAATCCAATGGACTCGAGCTTATGATGTTTCAGCTCGTTGTAAATATTATTGAGTCGAAACGAGTTCGACTCGTTAAACGAAGAACTTATAAACGAATTTGAAGTCCACTCATTTTATCAATATTATCGAATGATTAAAAAATTACGTAAAAACTCTATTCCCTAGCCTCAAATAGTCGAACTCGCTAATTAAACGAGTTGAATCAACTTCGAACCTTAACAAGTTGAACCCTATTCCCGAGCCTCCAATAGTTGAACTCACTAATTAAATAAGCTGAGTCAACTTTGAGCCTTAACGAGTTAAACTCGTTTACAGAGACAGTTGAGTTAGATTCAACCTTTAACGAGTCGAGTCAGAACTCACGAGCAGATCTTTTCGTTTAAACGGCTACCTTTAAGTTGAAATCGCCTCATCACCAGAAATCAGGTCTATTTTCTGGGCCAGGAACTTCTATTTTACTTTTTATTTAACAAGGCATTAGGTCTAAATTAGTGGCAATGTTTCACACGTAATAGCACGTGAACCCACAAAAATATGTTACTAGTGGAATCATTTCACACTTTAATATTAGCAAGAGTATTATAAAGTTAATCTTTACTCAGAACTAACGTCATGTAGCCATATTTTTTCAATAAATGTGTATATTTTAAAAATGAAATATCATATTTAAAAAATATAATACGTCGACTCGCATTAAGCTACCCCACTTAACAATTTTCGAAGGAAAAATGCACTATATTGGTCCATGAAAAGCAAATTGTTTTTGTTTTGGCAAAACTCAATCTCCAGGATTTCTGCAACACATTTCTGATTTTTGTTCAGTTTTTCAAATATTTGCTAAAATTAAATACTTGAGTGGTCAACCAAATTCGTTTGAATGCATTTTTCAATTACTCTGAAACCACCATACAAACATGTGGTGGGCCTTGGGAGATGACGCTAAAAGATAACATAAAAAAAAAAAAGTAGATATGAACTTGGCTAGAGCTGTTGACATTTTCATGTAATTCTTTTATTTTTTATATTTTCCCAGCCGTAGGCCCATATGGCTGTTCGAATAAAATACACACAAAGTGCAGATAAATAGAGAATGCTATAAAGGATAGGCTTGTATTATCGAGTGTAGTATTATTACTTAATAATTGGCTCAAAAGTTTGTTAAAATGGGATTTCAAAGAAATAGTGATGTCAAAAGAGTTTGTGTTATGAAAATTATGAAACTCTGAACTCATCTGCAAACACACACACACACACACACACGGAGAGAGAGAGAGAGAGAGCAAATGTGACCTAAAACAAGCTATTTTATAAGCAGCACAAAATTGGATCAAATGGAGACTCCATTGGCCTGAGAAATTTCCAGACAAACTATGCATATGCAGAAAGTATGTCTAAGATTTGCAGCCATGATGTTATAGTCGAAACACACACACACACACACACAAAACACACAGATTTCACCCTACAAGCGTGAGAAGTGCACACACGAGTTTCTCACTGTTGGATCACACACACACACACATACCCACAAATGTGTGTGTTGATCTAACGGTGAGGAACTCGGTTTGTGCTCTGCACATACCTATAAGATCGAATCTACACAAACACACACACACACACACAAGGACATATTAATCAAAGGTACATTCTAAAAAGACAATATCTGACTTCCCAAGTCCAATGCTGCAATGCACAACAAGCACACACACACATTACTCCCCAGCTTTGCTATGGTGCCATCAGATGGCTCGGCTTATAGAGTCATCCACACTTATTCACCAATAATGTATTGACACGTGTCTTGCAATAAACACACTTTGGACAGGTGTCAATACATTAAGTGATGGATGGCTCCATAAGAAAACCATCCGATAGCTCCATAGAATTTTTGCATTACTCCCCACACAATAAAGCAAAATGAAAATAAATAGAACGCCACACTAAACTGAAA
>BKCP01009181.1:665273-682683 GCA_008636005.1 Striga asiatica | reverse complement strand
AGCTAAATCTGGCCATCAGGCCACATCAAGTCACTAATATGTACAAAAGATGTCTCGACACAGAGCACACAAAAACTTCAACCCTCCAACAGAGTCAAGTATTCAATCATAAACACATAGCAAACAAATAATCAAAGTCGCAAACCAGGCCGTAACACACACACACATGGCACACCCAAATTATAAGAGAAGAAGAACTTTTACTTGATAGTAATATAACGATTCGTACCGTGTTTAGCCCAGTAGCTCCTGAGGTCCACGGCTACCGACAAGTCATGCCCGGCCGAGGCCAGCCTCGTCAGCAGCCGGCTAAAAACACCCGCGCTCATTTTCCGGCCGCCCATCCTCGAATGCTTCTTGTTCGGCATCTGGGGCAGAGGATAAACTGACAGGGAGGTCGTGCAGCAAGCCGACTGCCAGCCTCCGTTCCCCCACTTGTAGCACTGCCTTGGGACACCCGTGCACGAGCAGACTGGCGGGGCCATTGTCGATTCGTCAAATGGTATCGGGTCAAACGAGCCCAACTCCTTAGCATCCCACTTGGCCTTTGACCAGTCAGAGGTCACTTGCCGGTTCAAGTCCTCCCCCACTTTTCTCGACTTTTTCAGTTGACTGGTTGACTTCCCCAAGTTCTTCTTGTTCGGTTTGGGCCTGGGCTTCGGGCCGCGTGAACCGATAGTGTTGAATATGGTACTGAAAGTGGTCTCATGGAATTGGAGGGCAGCAATGGCATTGTCTCGTTCACGGATGGCATTGTCTCGTTCGGCAAGTGCGGAGTCGCGCTGGTGGATTGCAGTGTCCCGCTCGTCCAAGGCAGCTTTTTTTTCGGCAAGGGCTCGATCGCGTTCCTTGAAAGCCGCGTCCCTTTCGTCGCAGAGCGTGATGATCTTCATGAATGCGTTCTGTTCCTTTGGCTGATATTGTGATACCGGATTCCGCTGAAATATAGAAGCTTATATGAAGAAATTTCCATTTTGGTTTTGGTGTTGGGCTCTCTTCCCAAAATGAGTTTTAAGTTAAAAGACATATAAGGGGGAATTAGAAAAGTCAGCATTCTACCGGGGTTGATTTGAAGCAATCAGTCCTGTGTCTCTTGTTTTCTCGTTGTCCAATTTCATCCATTTCTGTTTACTTTGTGTAGGTCTGTCCAATAGGAAGCACGGCTAGTGCTTGCGTGATAGTACTTGTTTTGTTCTGAACTAGTGCATTCTCCTGAAAGTCGGGAGAAATATAGATGGTGACAGTGGGACAAATGGGGTAGAGTAAAGTAAAGCAGCAAAATATTATATTTTTTAATATCTCCACACTTTGAGAGAGTGAACAGGTGCACGATAAATTATTCAAGCTGTTGCCCTATGGCTGCGTTATCTTTTCAGTTACAACTAACACTATAGAAAAATGAAAAACAAAGAGGAGCAATTTGAACAAGAGCAGCAAACTATACTGTCATAAATGTTGATAATCATTTACTTCCTCACTATAGAAGGAGAAAAAAAAAATTGCACATCATCTGCTAGCAATTAACATTTTCTCATCTTTCCTTGATGGAATAGATTTCAATTTATTAAGTTCATCCAAGTGAACTGTCTGTAATGATTGCAAACTTAAGTTTGAGGATGTGAACGGAGAAGTTAACCTCAAAGTAGCTGAGAAGACAATAACTGCTGGGAAACAGTGGTAGTGTTGCAGCTAGCAGAAATTTTGAAGTAGACAAAATGTACTATGAGAGTTCGTTCCCATAGTATGAAGCATCTCTGAGTTCTATGTGATGCTGGCATCTACTAAAGCACTTGTGGAACAAATTTTGAGGAATAGATGGTTCTGAACCACGATTAGAAGATGACCCTCAAAGAAATCAAACATGAAATAAATCGACAACATTTAAAGACTTGTCAATATGGTAGTGAATGATATGCAACTTACTATGCAAAAAAAGTACATACAAAAACGTCCATTACGTGCCAGTAAGCTCAAGCTAGACTTTTACAAAGTTAACTGGCAGTTGGCACATGATACACCCATTACCAAGATACTGAATAACTACTTATCGAACAGATAAAATATTGCCACCTGGAAATATTCATTCCCTAAATGTTACAAGAATCTTAATGGTTTGATGGCAATTTGAAAGGAAAATGGGAAAAGAAAAGGAAGAACATTCATCATCTAGTTTCATTGAAATAGAGTCCAACTTTTTGTCAACAAATAGAACTTGGATAAGAACAATACCAACAGATAGATGGGGATAAAGCAAAACACCAATGAAACTAAAGACTTATGTTTTCCATGTTACAGGTATGCTGCTATGAAAATTGGTTATACATTAGGCATTCCAGCTTCAGCTATGCTCGGATACAATTTGGATCAACTTCAATCGCTTGTGAAACAAATCACACACAGATAAACCAGATTAATCTATCTTAGACGAAATTTCAGTTCCTCGTTCAATCCAAATATCTGAACAGCTTCAATTCATCAATTACAGGAGAAAGAGAAATCCATAAAACAACGCATATCCAGTGCAAATAATAATAAATTCCAGCAAGAAAAATCAACGAATCCACATGCAGGTTGAAACTGATTAAAATTGCATGGAAACGGAATGGAGAGCGGTGAAAACACGATGAAATCATGGATCACCGTCACACAGCCGGAACGTGGGCGTGTGAGCGGTGGTTCGCGGCGAGGAAATTACCGGAGATGGAGACTCAGCTACACGAGGAATGTGTGTTCTCATCGAAAGGCGTCCGCCATGTTTGATCCTCCTCGAGCAATTTGTGCTCCTCTCTCTTTATTCTACACACGCATAACGCCCTCTCTTTCTCTTTCTCTCTCTCTCTCTCTCTCTCTCTCTCTCTCTCCCTCTCTCTATCTCTCTCACTCTCTCCCCCACTCTCTCTCTCCCTCTGGTTTTACTGCTATCGTGTACAGCAGTTGCTCCAGTATTAAATAACTTTATTTATTATTTATTGTTTTCCTTTGAATTGAAAAATCAAATAAAGGGCTTTTGCTTTTTCCCCCTTTTTAAAGAGACTGACTGACACATCATCTGAGGGCTATTCGAGAAGATGCGAAATGATCGTTTATTAAGCCCACTTCACTTGTTTGGATCAAGGTAGTGGCCCATCTGATTTAACTTGGCCTATAATGGTATGTTGTTACATAACCCAACTTCTTACATAAAGCCCAATTAAGCTATAGGCCTGCGTTTGGATGCCATTAAAAAATAAAAAATAAAATAATTATACATACACAAACGTTTTCTTTTTTTTTTTTTTTTTTTTCTTTTTTTTTTTCTTCCTCAAACAATAGGATATCTCATTTCACTCAAAAACACAACAAATTCAAGAACAATGCAAAGACTCTAGCCTAATACAATGAGAGGCATGCTAATAACCAGCAGCCTAAATACAGAACCAATACACAGACATAAATCACCGGGATTAAAGGCAGATAATATGATACTGCACCCTCCAATCCCACAAATATACTTAGGCTCCGTTTGTTTTGAAGGATTTACCGAGGGATTTGAAATCCATAGATTTTAAATTTACAAGTTCAAATTCTCATGCATGTTGGGACGATAATGGAAGTTAGAGGATTTCAAATTCATGCTAAGTGTTTTTTAGTCATTATTTTGAAGGATTTGAAATGACTCATCAAACCTAGTCATTTGAAATTCATTGTTTATCACCGTTACGACCACGCCGTCGGCGAATTAGGTTCATCACCACCGTGAGTCAACACCATCGGTGCGAGCTAGACAATTGATTTATAATATTTTCAACTCATCTATTCAAGGAGCGCGCAAGTAAACAAAATTATATTTCAAAAATTTTGAAATCAAGGGATTTCAAATCCTTCAAAACAAACGGAGCCTTAGCTAAAATCATCAAACAAAGAGAATGAAAATCTAAAGCAAAGAAAACCTACCACTGACACGAGACCTAGTAGCTTCTCCTTACTGAACAGCGTCATTCACAAAATTTATACATACACAAACGTTTTCATTTATACATTTACAAAGTTTTTATTTTTAATTATCAATAAAAATTATTTTATTGTTTATAAATTGTTGATTTACGGTTTATTTATGTGACTGATTTTTTGCATTGATTTTTTGGTTTTTCACAACACGATTATAATGTTTATACTAATGCAATACCCGTGTACTGCACAGGTACTTGTTAGAAAATTATATTTCAATTTAAATAATAATAACAAGAAAAAAATATTTTAGTTTTTAAAAACTTTTTAAAAATATATTATTACTTATATTTAAATTGGCACCATCACTTACATGACTTACCATCTTATATTATTTATTTTTCTAATTTATATCACATAACTACTTTGTAGTTAAGTTAGTTTAAATAATTATATTTTTTCAAATTAATATTAATAGATAAATTAAATTTATTTGTAAATATAAATAAAATTATTAACTAATTTATATCTATAATATAGATGTTAAATAAAAGTTCATAAAGACATGATTAATTTAATATATTATATATAAAAATTCAATATATATGTATAAAATTTTGATATTGATTGTAAAATTCATTTTGGAAAAGTGAGAGATTCCAAAATAAATTTTTGGAGCTATATTAGTCATATAAACAACAATAAGTAAGTTTAATCAAGGGTTATACTAGTCAAAGTATTATGAAATTACTCAAGTTAGCTTTTCAATATTTATGGAATGTTCAGACCTAAGTTTATTGATTTAGAATAACATTATTTTTTTACCCAAACTAAATTATGAAGCATGATTTTTCGACAAGTAGGATTCCGAAGCGCACTAGCCTGCCATTTAGGCTCAACGCATTCTGAAGTTATATATAGGGAATATTGTTTTATTTTGAATATCATATTTTTTTGAAAAAATAATCAAACAATATAATCTATATATATATAATAAGAATTACCATTTTTTAAAAATGGCAGGTCAAATTATTAGTCAAAGCTAGTTAGCATTAATTACTTCCTATTAATAGCATTTTTTTCCCCTAAAAACAAGCGTGCAACATTAAATGTTGTCAGCATTTTTTTTTGTTTCTTTTAAAACACGCGTACAACATTAAATTTGTCCGTGTAATGTGGTGTTTGTTATATACAGTTTCACATAAATCGGGTTGTCCATTTTTTCATTTTCACAAAATCATTAAATTTTTCCGTGTAAAATCTCGGTCTCTATATTTCATGTTATTAAGTGTACACATTTTTATTTATTTATTTTTTTTCTTATAAACATAGAACAACATTAAAATCTCGGTCTCTATATTTATAAATCCCAATTCAAAATATAACAAAAATTTGAGAATCTCGGTCTTTATATTGTGTCTTTCAAGAAAAAAAAAAATGAACGCTAAAAATATTTTCTCAATTGCATAATCTATCAATTAATCTTAATTTATTGAAAATTACTACGTTTATTTTTTATTAACATGCATAAAATAAAATTAACTAATTCATCATTAGATATATAATTTATAATCTTAATATACTATCATTTGGTTTAGACATTTATTATATGAATCATAAAATATTTTGATTCCATAAAATTAAATATATTTAAAGAAAATAAGGAAATTTCTTTGGATCAATCGGGTGATTTAATTAGGGTACTGCCCAGGTTGATTGAATTACTTTTAGGTGATATTTAAAATAGTAAAAAAATTTGACACAATTTGGATGTCACCAGATGACTAAGTTATGTATCAGTTTGACCATACCAAATCGACTGTTGAACTTAAATATAAATTTTAATATTGAGAATACTTTATTACGTCAATGTGACGTAGTCCAATTGTCCAAACTTCAAATAATCATATTAACAATACTTTTATGACAACATGTTTAATGATTAATGAATATTTATATATCATTTTATTAATATTTATGTGAATAAAATAATATTTTATTCTAATTTTATTAATGTACAGTGAATAAGGTTTTCATAATTGAACCGTAATAAAGTTATTCTATTAAATCATTTGTGGTTTGTTCAGATTTTAATTTATAAATATTTTAATATATATATAACACTTTTGTAATAAATTTAAATAAAATATGTTACTTTAATATCTAAACGCTTTATAAATTTAAATGTTTAAACAAACTGATAAATGATTTATAAATCTCTATTTTATTTAAATATATAATTTTATTTAAAACAAGTTTAAATGTAACAAAATTTATTTAGAAGACCATATCGATCCTACCAGTCCAACCGACTGGTGTTGATGGATTCGATAACAAATATTTTATTCAAGTGAACTAGACTGGTTATAAATCGGTTCTCGGTCCATCCAATTGGACTGTGTCCAACCGAGTTTAATTTATAAACAATGGATAAATCAAGAGTAATGTTATATATATATATATAATTATAATATAATCGTAATTTTGTTTTCCCGTGCATCGCACGGACCACACACTAGTAAACATGTAAAATTACTTCAGTTTTAACATTAATGATAGCACACAAACTTTATAGTATACGAATATTAATTAATAATTTTATATTTATTTAAAATAATAAAACAAGTATATTAAATATTCTTTAAAAAAAATCATTAGTTTTTTATTTAAAACGACCCCAGTTGCGGGTAAAATTCGCTACAAATAAATCTATGCGACATGGATATTAAATCAAATGACATTAGAAATAGTTAATATCATAAGTCATATATAAATAATTTGACAATAACTATAAATATTATTGAGTATGTATTTAGAAAACAAGTTAATCAAATGTCTTATAATTTCAATAATCCTAATAATAGCATAGAAAAGTCCATTCGAGTGGCATTTCACCCATAATCACAACTCATCCATTGATTCTTCAATGTCAATCGATTCAAATCTTTAATTAATTTTACTCAAGCTCCGGTTTTTGGTAATTGATATATCACATATTTTTCGGTCCGTAAGCACTGGCAATTGCCCCATGAAGGTTCTTTTCGCTACGACTCGAGTGAGTTTTCTTAACTACGTCGAGTTGTCTGCTCATTCTTAGTAGGCACATGGTCAGAGCCCTGGCTCCTCTAATGATTGGGAGCTTACGTTATAATGTTCTGGAGGGGAAAACTCTCATTTATGGTTCTCGTGTTGATGTAACTTTTGAAAATTATATGAATCCCTGAGGGTGTGATTAACTACTAGTTAAAATCAATTTTGACTATTTGACATTTTTTTTACAGTACTTAACTCAAAATCGAATTCAAGTTTAATTCAATCAAACTTACTAAAGATTATCAATATAATTAAATAACATCAATCAATCATTCTCAAACATCGCGTCACCTTTTATTCACTTTTCATCCATTATATACTTTAACTACACATTATTTATAATTATATTTGCCCCTACTTTTACATCACGTCGACTTTAATCATACAACTTCTAATGAAATCAAGTTATTTGTCAATTGTAAAAATAATAAGATTAATATTTATCGATTAAATAAATTTATCAAGCAAACATATTATATGATGTAAAATTAGAAATTTAATATAATAAGGACGAACAAGTCTTATCGAATATAATATTAAATAATAAATAGTAGTGCAATATTTTAAAAATAAACTGTTGACGGATTACGAAGTGGTTATATGCCTATATCAAGATTATAATAACAAGTTGGGTGTTTGTATTGATATGCTTGCATCGATATTTATCGATGAATTTGGATCGTGTCTTAATCTCTTATTACATATACGTGTTGAAAGAACTTAATTTGTATTCCTTATGTAAATTTATCGTACTATCGCCATGCATCTTAGGTATAATAATATAAAATATAAAAAAATTAGATAAGAGTTATTTATTTTTTTCAAAATTTAATTTAAATGTATATTTATTATTTAACACACTAGTTAATCTATTTATTTAATCAATCACAATTAAAAAACCAGTTTTCAAGCTACAGAGTACAGACTACTCCAGTTCAGGACTTCCGTTCTAAATTCTAAACCCGAGCTTAAACCCAGGCACTTTTTGGGTCGCTCTCCTCTGGCTACAGAAAAGCGCGGGCAATTTCCTTCTCTCTAGGGTTTCAAATTTCATTCGATTTTTCCCCATATCTGTTCAACTCGCTCGTGGTGAATCCCAGTTTCTGCAATGCCGGCAACCGAAGCAAAAAACGCCGCCGAGAAATCTTCCGCCGCTGCAACAACCGCCGACGCCGGACTATGGTGGGACCCATTCAGTGCCTTTCTCGCCGAGCTTGAGAATGCCTCTATTTCATCAGAAATCCCTCGGGACCTGGTAAACAATCTGTGAATTAAACCCAGCTGAATTGTTGAAATTTTGGGAGTGGTGTGTGATTGAACGAGTTTAGTTCAGTAAAGAATGGTTGTAAATGGTGAGAACTGAGAAGTTGATTTGCTTTAATTGCTTGAATGTATGTGTTTCAGGAGAATAAGGTGAGGGACAATCACGCATGGTTCCTGGATACCACTGCGAAATTCAGGCCACCGAGTCAGAAATCAAAGGAAGCCTTGGATTCGCGGTCTATCAAAATTGGTCCGCACGAGTTTAATGTGCATCTTGAACTGAAACAAGCTGCTCTCAAGATTAGCTCAGCATTGGTAATGCTTATTTACCCTTTTTAGAGTTGTTTGCATCTTTTATTGCATTCATGGAGTTCCAGCTGCTGCTTCAGTTATCTGTGCTGTTTTATTTGCTGAGACAATGATGTAGGTTGTTTGATTGTCAGTGTTTAGATGAAGTGCAGTCATATATCCTTGTTAAAAGATCACAGGAGCACAATAATTCAGCAGTCGGTGCTATACTTCCAAATATTCTTAATTCGGTTAGTATGCCTGTCCTTGTTCTTATCTATTATTGTTCTTAGTAGTCTACTCTCATCCCCTCTCCATCAGTTTCTAAGCGACCATGATTATTACTTTACATGGGGAATGATTATTATTATATTTTTGTCTCATGGTTAGCGTATGTCATTGTGGCTTGCGAGGATACAATAGTTAATGCTGGTGTTATGGTTTGTAAGACATGCTTTATCCACTTCTTCAGCTTGTTTAGATATTGAAGTAAAATCTGAAAGCATGTAATCGATGGAGCAACAAATGGTTTACAGACCTCATTGTAGTTATTGGGTCAAGGTGGCTGAATCAGTGATTGTTTAGGATGTGTTATACTTTCAGTTGGACACTTGGGGTCGTTAAAGTGCAAGTTTTAATGAATGGTCTTTTGTTGGTTTTATCTCGAAGTTTGTCCAGACTGGAGAAGAAAGTTTCCTTTTATCTTTTTTCGCTAGATCTTTTACCTTTTCACCAGTTGTCATTTGTGCTTTTCCATTTAGGTTATTCTTGAGTACTACATTGAACGGCAATGTTTGTTGAAGTGTACACGGCATATACTTCTGCATGCCTGTAAGTATTCTTCCTTTTGGTTTCATAACATAATGATGTCAGACTACAGGTATATACATCCAAGTAGATATCACACAACTTACAAATTGTACATATGTTGAATTAGTAGGCTCGTATGGAGTTTTTAGTGGATTGGGAAAAATCGGCGAAGCTTAAGGTGTAGGTATTTATCGGTAGGCTCAGTTGGAACTCTGAAAGTTAAATAGTCGCAATAGCAGATCCTGTTTGTTACTAGATGGGCTCATATATTTGGAAATACCATTGTTCTAGGTGATGATGCTGAAAGCATTTTATGGGTACTGTAGACATTGACAAATACATAGATGTTTCCCCTTTGGTCTTTTTGTTGCTTTTATTAAATTTCTTGCTATTTCTGCTTTTGTTGTGATGCAAATATCTTGGTGTAGTGCAATTTGAATCGCAATCGGATAAAGGTTCGGCTGTATTGGATGAGGCACGAAGGTTGATTTCTGATGGGCTTGAATGTAAATTGTTATCTATCTTCCAGGATCTTCTATCTTCCAATTACCCTGAGAATATGGTAGGTCCAATCACATTTAAATTCTGGTACTCTAGCATGCCAGCCTCGTTTTAACATTTTATGTCTGATTTCTGCAATCCATTGTTCGTCTTCTTTTGTACAACAGTATATTAAACAGGGCCATGCATTTTATGGCTTTTATTTTTAACTGAATTTTGACCCTTACCATGCATTTGATGGCTTTTTTGTCTTCTTACAGGATTTTGACCTATACCCTTTATGGGCTGAGGAAACACTAATAGAGGACAACATAATCCTTGACATTCTTTTTCTCATTTATTATGAGTCATTTTGTACTTGTGATGCCAAATGCTGGAAAAGATTGTGTGGACTATATGAGGTGATCATCTATTCTTTCGCTCTGGTTGTACTGGTTCACTTAATGCATCTATTTATCTTTTCATTCTTACTCAATGCAGGGCATTGTCACTGGATCTTACAACCTCCAGAAACTGGCAATAACACCTGATGCTATTCGTTCTATATATCATGCCAAAGTGCAGCTGTTGCTTATTCTCATAGAGGGTCTAAATCTAGAAAATCTCCTTCAAATGATCCACGACAACATTCCATTAAGGTTTTGTTGCACTTCTTTAAACATAGTGTTCTGGATAGGAAGTATTTGTATATATGATTGCTTTTTAGCTGCTTTACTCCTGTCAGCTAAAAGAACCAAGACTTATATAGAAGTCTTCAATCATTTGCTTTACTTTGTGTTATTTAGTTGTGAAATGCCAGATATTTGAACCCTCTTCAATGCAATGCTATGTGATCCTTGCTGTTGCTGCCTAAAGTACAGACTATAGATACAGTTTTTCAACTGTTAAAGGAGTCGGAACCATAGTAGATTGTGAAATGAATTTGGAGATTTGGAAGAGCATCAAGTGTTTGTAGAGCTCATAAAATGAAACATTTTTCATTGCTCAAGTCCATTTATGATAGGGTGCTTCTGAGACTATTTATCTCTGGGACTTGCTAGATTCTGGAGTCACTGCTTGCTGGATGCAAGATTTCCATTGTAGTTAGTGCTGTATCAATTTATTCACTATTATCTAATGTCATTTCATAGCATGGCTCATCTCTATGAATCTTAGAAATAAATCCTGCTGATCGGCCATTATTCTTGTAAGATTCACGAAACTAGATTTGTTAAATGGGGACTTCCAACAGTGTCGTTGTTCTGATTATCGTGTTGATGGTGATATTGGTTTGTTTCTTGTTAGTGAATATGATTGTACACAGTTGTTCATTGTGTACACTTTTCAGTTGTTAGAAAGTTTAGATATGAATTCTAATATATGGTTTCCCTATCATTTATTCTTGTAAAATTTTGATGCTATAAGGTACAACCATCCTGGAAAAAATGGGTTGAACATGTTACATAATTTACAGATACACTTGTAATTTATTTGATGTACCATAGATGACCATCTCCGATTACTATTATTTTATGTACCATAGATGACCATACATGAGTGAACTTGAAGGTCATGTATGGTCCGATAGCTACATAATATTTAAAGAGTGTCGAGTAACACAAGATGTAACTGAAACTTCTGTAGTTTAGTTGACTTTTAAATACATTCCACTTAGCATGATGTATGTGCACTTTGTATCGTTTCAGTTATCTATAATAACTTACATGTTGCCATTTCTTGCTCAGGCAGGGTTCTATTGGCTTTTCCGAGATGGATGTTCAACAACTGGATTCAGTGATTTCTGGTTTTAATGCTTTCGAGGCCAAAGAAGAAGGCCCTTTGATCCTCTCTTGGGCTGTGTTTCTATGTCTCATTTCTGCTCTTCCAGAGAAAGAGAGAAATGTTTTGCTGATGGTACGTGGTTCGATCAAAGATGTTTAACAATCACAATTTTGCTTGCCTTAATCATTAGCTACTTCGTCGGAGTTTTTAATGCAATCATTCATAACAGGATCTAGATCATGTTGGTTATGTTCGTCAAGCTTTTGAAGCTTCATCATTGGAATATTTTCTTGAGATTCTACAAAGTGACACATTAAAGTATTCAGATGTGAGCAATATGTATTTCTAATATTTTTTTGTGGTCTTTTTTCCAGTTTAGTAAGTACATGTATGTATGCTTGAATTCCTTAATGTGTTTATCTTTTTATTGTATGGGTGATACTCTTTTCTTCCACTTTTTACCAGGGTCCTGTGGCAGGCTATCGTAGTGTTTTGAGAACATTCATATCGGCCTTTATTGCATCTTACGAGATCAGTCTCCAGGTATGCCACTGGCAGAAGCACATAATCAATACATTTTACTGTTCATGTGGTTGGTTATACCTCTTTCCACATCTTGCAGTTCGAGGATGATAATTTGAAATTAATACTGGAAATACTGTGCAAGATCTATCGAGGCGAGGTCTGTTTAACGATTTTAATATGTTGAAGAATGAGATCCCGTCAATCTAGATAATTCATATATGCGACTTTAATTCTTGCAGGAGTCTCTTTGTATTCAGTTTTGGGACAAGGACAGTTTCATTGATGGTCCTATCAGGTGTCTTCTCTGCAACCTAGAAGGTGAATTCCCTTTCAGGAATGTTGAGCTTGTAAGATTGTTGTCAGCCCTTTGCGAAGGCGCGTGGCCATCAGAATGCGTGTAAGTGAAACTTGCTTGTTTTTTGTAGTGTGCGTGTTAGTGAAACTTGCTTGAATTTTGTATTAGGAAAATTATAGAGTTCAATGGATTTTGCAGGTTTAATTGAGTTGAATTGGATATAACTGGAAAAGTATATTTCTTTAGTAATCAATTTTGTTATCTCTCCGATTTTTGTTTTATTTGAATTATTTTCCCACAACTTTCTGGAAACTTTTGAGCAGATTTAATTTTCTTGATAAGTCTGTTGGGCTATCAACACCTGTTGGGCTTAGAGGAGACGCTGTTCTAGATGCTAGTTCAAAGATTGTCGAAATTCATTCACCATTGCATGTGGCTGATGCTGAAGGCTTGGTCATACCTAGCAAATCTAAGGGTCAGGTTTTGAGAATGATTGATGAAAACTGTGCCCTGGTACGGTGGAAGGTAAGTGAGCTGTTTATAATATTATTTCCTAAGGATCATGCATTTCTCTTATGCTGTCGAGTTTCGTTGTATATATTTGTGTATCAACAGGTCAGTAGATTTGTGGTTTTGTTGTGTTGTGGCTATTATAAGTTATGTTTGACCGACATTAGTTAGTTTATGGACTGTTACCGTGTATAAGTGTGTGTTGCGCATCGTCTCCCGTTGAGCTAGTTAATAGGGATGAGTTATACCCAAGCCCATGTATCATGGTATCCGAGTACCCTAGTGTGTTTGCTACGGCGGATTAGAAATTATGTTTGTTTCACATCGATTGGTTGTTAGACTGTTATTGTGTAGGAGTGTGGGTTGGTCATTCTCTCCCTTTGAGCTGGCTTTTGGAGATGAGTTCTGTCCAAGCCCATATTTCAACAGCTTTTAATTAATGGTGTATTTCTTATTTGCTGTAATTATTCTTCATGTTATGTATATAAATGAGCTGTAGTTATTTGTCCTGATATGAATCAACAATCCCCCCAGACCCCAACCTGTTGGGAATATACTGGGTATGTTGTTGTTGTTGTTGTTGTTGTATGAATCAACAATCCCACAGTTCATGTTAAGGTCTGCTGCTTAATAGGCCTTATCTCTTTAGTGATGTGTGGTATTGCAGAAATGCTGACAATGGTTCACTTTGTTGAGATAATTGTGTGCAGATTATGACTCATGAAGTTTAAAACTGAAGTTTCTCAAACATTATTTGTTTATTCATTCTCCTACTTTTTTAGCTTTCATGTTTATTTTACTTGTCTTCTCTGCAGTACACAGAGTCTGGGGTGCTTGTGCTGCTTATGCGTTTGGCTCAAGAGCTACGTATGCAAAATTCTCAGGATCTCATTGTTATTCTTGATTTACTGAGTCGATTGGTGACCTTTAATATGGTACAATATATTTCAATCTTCTGTTTCTGATGGCTGGTTTCATTGTTTTGTCCTGCATTCGTAAGATTGACAAGTTTCGCTGCATTTAGTGAACGTATGAATTGCCTAATTGCTTTTATTTGATAATCACTTATCTCTCAGCAGCCAGGCTATCACGTCAGATTTCACCTATGTGGTTGTCTTAATACCCTGATTTTGCACTTTCTTATGCTTGATGTGTTTTGACAATACTGATTTACTGCCGGTCTGCCTACATTACCTTCAACTTCTCCGTCAGATGTTACTTGTCAAAAAAAGTTTTGTCACTAATCTGCTAAAATTCCCATGAAAAAAGTTGTAAATGTTACTTGCAATTGGTTGTTGATATGGACACTTACATACTTTGGATGTTAGGCTGTTTGTTATTCTCTTATGAATCCCTGGAATTCCCTTCACAAAGAACTTACTTTTGGGAGCCAGGAGACATATGCCAGGTACGATCTTGTAATTTCACATTTTTGGGCGGCTTTGGATTTAGCATATATTAATCATTTAGTTGCAAATATATGTTTTGATTGCAGCATTGATGTGGTTGAGATTGTTTGTGCTCTGGTGAAAAGCCTTTCCCCTAGCGTGGATGGTGCAGTAATGATGTCCATGGGGGTTAATATATTAACGAAAATGTTGCAATGGTAACCATTTGCACTAATTTATAGTTCGTCATCTGTTTCTATGGAAATATACATGTACGATAGATATGTTTCTGGAGGATGCATACCAAACTTGACCCTTTGTAAGCATTTTCTCCAAGAAATTTTTCTCTGGCTGTTTCTTTTTGGCGCTTGTGACCAAGGTCCCAGGATGTATATGGTGAAGTATTTATCATTTCAACCTGAATATGGTTTTCAAATTGATATATTTATCATTTTATTACATATCAGTTGCTTTTGTGAATCATGCTATCTGGTTCTTAATCCCTCCTCTTGTATGTGTTTGCTGCAGCATGCCATCTCGGGTCGCTACAATGGCCATGAAGGGAAACATATTTGATGTTGCCTTTAGGACGAACCCTTTTGATGTGGGCTCCAACAGTTTATCAAGGTTAACTTTCTTGGATATTCTGTAGTCTGGGGGTCTAAAGCATTGAGTGCATTCGATCGAATGCGCGGAGTGCAACTTGTATCATGTATATACAGTCAATTTTATTCTACTTCAACATACAGCTGCGGGTATTATTTTCTATGGGGAAAAGCTTTTTGTTTCGTTGAGTTGAGTTGATTACTTGCTTCAAGTTATTCTAGGGTAGTTTAGTTCAATCTTATAATGTTCATTTAGTTTCTTTGTTCCTGTCTCTAATCTCTATGTTGGATTATTTTCTGATAGAAGCATGGCTGTGACAGTGAAATGCTTGTCTTGACATTATCTTTTAATGAACTTTCCAGTGGATCCTGGTTGCTTTCTGGAAGACTTGCCAAAATGCTTTTGATTGATTGTGAGCAGAGTGATTGCTCAATGACTGTGGCAGGCATGTATTTGATTTATCTAGCTACTTTCTGTTTGGGCTTAGATTTGTTGTTTGTCTTTTCTGCTGATCCCTTGTGAACTATTTTCTTGCATTTATTTCTTTTTTCATTTATTTTTCCTTTTCTTTATAGTTCATCTATATTCTCCACCGCTTTCCCACAACCTGCATATCCTTGTCAATTCTCATTTTCCTGTGGTTGCCTACTCATATTTGAGATAGGTCTGATGGTGAATATATTCTGTCTTCTCTGATCTTTGCCCACTATATATAATTAGAGAAAATGATGTCTATGATTGCTTGCATCTCATTTTCTAAGATTTTCTATGATCTTTTTTGGTCCAATCTTATTGTTCAAAAATTATATATATTCTATAAACTATTCACTCCTTACTTACCAATCATTAGTTATATTATCTTTTGATCAAGATAAATCACATCAAGTATTCTGTATGCAGTCTTACATTTTCAATCACCCATCGAAATCAACCACAAAATTTGCTAAACAAATTACATCAATTATTTTTCCAAATAATTTTGATGCACAGCTCTTTCCAAAAATAACTATTAATTTGAACAAAAGCCAAGCAATCATAGGCTACATATTTTCACCACAAGTATGCACTATTTTTGCACATAGACAAACTGTTTTTTTTTTCCTTACACTTTACCATTTAGAATACACAAAGTTTATCCTTTTCCATCAAAACATCGCACCAAGCAAATATCTGTTGATATCTCATCACTTGATGCATAACGTTCTTATTGTTCACAATTTCTCATATTGTGCAGTTCTGGACTTAACTACGAATCTTCTGGATACCGAATCAGAAACTGATAGTGTCCTTGCACTCGTTGTTTTCTCCCTTCAATATGTCCTTGTTAATCATGAATTCTGGAAATATAATGTGAAGCATGCTCGGTGGAAGGTGACCCATAAGGTATGGCATGCTCTCTCCTAATGGAAAACTGTGATATTTCCTTGCAGTAATATTAGATTACTCCGTAATATGATCTGAAACAAACAAATGTGTACTTTGATATTGGAACAAGATGGGAAAGAAACACAGCCATGAAATTTTTCTTGGACGAGCATGCAGGCCATTTTCTCAATTTATTTAATTTTTCTTCTCCTAGAGAAATCATTATTCAGAGTTTGATAATACCTCATAGTGCATTCCCTGAGCTTTATTAGTACATGATATTTAACCATCCACTAAAACATTACAAGAGACCATGGAAAAGACCTATATCTAGAATCTCCACTTGTTATGCATATTTTTTAAATTACATTAGTGTTAGTAAGTCCCTAAAGTACCTCCAATTTCCTTGGTCCCACTGACGTCTTGTTTGATTTCCTTGCGTAGGTGCTTGAAGTCATGAAGAAATGTATTTCACTGGCCAGTTGTCAAAAACTGGGAGAAGTTGTTACTGATATTATGCTTTGTGATTCTTCCGTCCACTCTTCACTTCTTCGAATTGTTTGTACAACTAAAAGAAACTTAGAGGTTGAAGCTGATGTGTTGATTCCTTAAAAATTTTCAGATCTGTTCAGAGTATGATTCTCTGTTATTGTATTTGACCTCTTTGTTTTTTCTTCCCTTAACCTTCAGAAGCTCTATGTTTCCCGTCTTTTAGACATAGTGGATATTGAAGGTCTGCAACTAGCTATATCCTGTGGCTTGGATGTCTTAGCTCGTATGATGTCTGCTTTCTCGAAGGTACGTGTTTCCTCTAGCGTTCTTATATGTTATAAGATGCTTACTTGGATATTTTCTTATTTGCATCTTCCACTAGAAACCTTGGAGAAATTTTGATATAATTGCAGTACCAGAAATGTGGATAGCCACAATATTTTAGGGGAATCACATTTTCTAAAGATTTTGCAGATGTCTAGCTTCTAATTCGTGTAAACTGGAACAGAAAAGTGGATAAGAACAATATTTTTATTCCTTAGCTGCTATTTCTTTGATGATTGCACTGAAATCCCGAATACTGGTT
>BKCP01009181.1:649701-665211 GCA_008636005.1 Striga asiatica | reverse complement strand
AGCATTTTTTAATCTTTTAAATACTCTGGCATATCCAAGGAAATGCTAAGCCGAATTGTTTAGATAAATTTTTGCTTTTGAATGGTTGGGATATGGGCTGTAGATATTTGTTTATTTATTTGTTTAAAGGAGTGACTGTGCTTCATTCTTCTAACATTTTTTCTTAGAGCGGCAGGTAATTTAGCAGTCCGTTCCCCCTTTTGATGTTTATCGATGTGTTTATGGTTGCATAATGCAAACCTTCTGCATTATTACTCTCGTGTAAATTTGTATTGTTGTTTTGTCAGGATTCACCAAGTCTTTCAGTTTTTCATCAAGCGATTCTATCACCAATGATAAAGCCAATGCCATTGATCTCTGCTGCCACGTCTTTAATATCATATTCTCGAGACACTGTATGGTTTTTATTTCTTACTTGCTATTGCTTCCATCGTTAGGTTTTCTCCTATCTTCTTATAGCCTTTATGTCTCATATGGATGAAATATTTTTTTTTTCCTCTTTTGTGTATTTGTCACAAAGATTTTATTTCCACTTCGGCAACATGAATTTAATTTAACGGTATGTTGGTTAAACATGCTATCCTTTCATTCTCATTAATATCTTGATAATTTTGATGTCTTGAGATAGTTGCCTTTTGTAACATTTCTTCCAGTTCTGTTTGCTTCATGGAATCTTGTGGCATGAAAATCTTTGCATAAGTTTGTCCCGTGAAGATTGGTCTACTGATGACCTAGTTAAGTTTCATTGTTTTTACCTCTGGTGTTCTGTTGTTTCTTTCAGAATATACAAGTAGGTGCTGCAAGGTTGCTATCACTGTTATTTATTGCAGATTTATCGCAATCTAATGCGAGTCTCAGTTTGGATGACAAGGAGGTCTGGTGGTTTGCTGATTTTTTTCACCAATTTTAAGCTGGGAAATTCTATGGTTGGACTCCTAATTCAATATATTTCATGTTGTAGATTGCCAATTTTAGAAATGCTGTTTGTACCATTCTATCGAAGCAGACTCCTGGGGCCGAGGATCTTATTGTTTCTACTTTCAACCTCCTAACTTCTGCTGCACAGAATCAGGTTAGTTGATAATATAACCCTTGATGAGGTCGAATTGCTTGTCATCATTTTGGTATGTAAAAATTAATGCAAGAAATGGTTATTATCTGTATTTTCATATTCAACAAGTCAAATGAGTCTTACAATTTTCTAAATATATTCCTCGTAGTTGTTTATTGCTTGTATTTATTATAGATCTGCAAAACAATTTTCAAGCTTCATGTTGTTACGCAGTATGCGTAAAGAACCTAGTGTATCTCGTAACTGACTCAGAACTATCTTTGTGATGTAGTTGTACAATTTGACTTTCTAACTTATGCGATGTTTAGCTTGCAAACTGTTGGGCACAATTATGTGATATGCATGAAAATCAGTTTAACAGACTATATACATGAAGATTTGTTAACAGTCCATATACATGAGGATTAATTGATAGTCTATATACTTCATATGTATGCTTTGCCTCCATTACTCATCAGATTCTTGTCATTCTTAACAGTGTTAGATTAGGAGTTTCCCTCAAGATATGCTGATTTTTCTTTTTTAGTCAGATGCTTCAAGAGTGGAAGATTGAATAATCCTTATTACATTTTGTTTTGATTATGATCATTACTTCACTTTGTATTGTGTTTTTTAGTCTGTTGATGCTAGTCTATTTACTAAATGCAGCCTGCTTTTCTCACTGTTCTCTTCTCGTCTGAAGAGAGTTTGAAAGCTCAAGTGCATGATGCTGACTCTGAGCATCGGCCAAAACAAATTGAGGATGGATCGGTAGAGTCTAAGGAAGAAAGCTGTTTGTCTGCAATTATTCAGTATCTAAAAAGGACCGACAATTTATTTGAAAGGTATGCTTCCAGCATGTTTAATATACGAGTTTACTGGATAGTTGTTATTTTGAAAGATGAAGTATATTGATTTCATTGAGGTCCCTTTCAGGAAACCCAATATATTGTTATGCTTATTGAACTTGCTGAGTGCCTTGTGGCAAGGTGCACCTCAGTTCACAAAAATTCTGGAGCAGTTAAAATCCTCAGACCAGTTCTGGAAACAACTGACCAACCCCGTTGTGATGTTTTCTAACAATCAAGACAATTTATCTGATAAGACAACCGAAAAGAACATTCAAAACGGAGCATATAGATATCAAATCCTGTCAGCTGTATTGGATATACTTAATTATGAAATTTTCCTGCAAAAGAAATTGATGCACGCTGAGATAGTTGTCAACAGAATCTCCAAGTCTCCAATTAATGGGACAGAGAATAAGGTTGTTTCAGACCTGAAGGAGATAATATCGAGTTGGTGTAAGAATTCATTGTTGAGCGACCTTATCAAGGCATTTGTTTCTTGGGAACGTGATAACAACGGTCATGACCGTGCAAAGGTGTGCTATGCTTGTTCCTTTTTGACCTTATCGAGGCATTTGTCTGTAGAGTGTTTGTTCAATATTTCACTGAACATCTTTGATAACAAAAAATGTGGCATTTCTATTGTCGTTGCAGATTGCTGCTAGTTTATTTGCTGTTCATGCAATGGTGAAATTAAGAAATGGTGACAAGGGTAGCTTTTCTGTTTCACTAATCAAAAGGCTTGATACTTTGTCCCAAGAGGTATATGCTCTCTATTCTCGTATGAATAAGTTGCTTAATCACTTAATTTAGTCATCTTTCATTTTATGCTGGATGAACAATGGAATTCAACAAAATCACACTAGAAACAGAAAAGCGAAGAGGAAATCAGGAATCACTTAGAGGATGATTGGATATAAAAAATTTTGGTTTTGTTTGGATTTTTTTGTTTGGTTTGGTTAATTTTGAAAAAGCTGGTATGGTTAGTTGTTAGTGGGTATATTAAATAATATTTAAAATAAAATGATTAAAGTTGATTTGATGTGAAGTAGGTGAGAGAAAATTTGAAGTGATGGTTAGTTAAAATTATGTGAGTGGATGAATAGTGAATTAAGGTAAGGTGGTGTGTAAGAATGATTGATTGATATTATTTAATTATATTGATAATATTGATGATAGTGGGGTTGAGTTAAAGTTGAGTTAAAAAAATGGTTGAGTTAAAAATGTTTGGATTTTTTTGAAAAATTTTGTATCCAAACATGCTCTTACTTCTCCGCTTCAGACAGAAAAAAAGCTGGGATTTCAAATATGTTCTTTTGGTATTCTTCTCATATTAACTTCACCAACAATAATCACTCTTCGGGGAAAAAAATCTGCATTGAGATACCTTTTTGCTGCAGTGCATTTAAACATGAAAATTATTATACTTGCTTATCATTCTATTTGCGGTCAATGCCTTGGAGGATTGACTACTGAACTTCAATTTCGGTGTTCTCATGTGCAGTTGTGCAAGTTACCTGCCTTTTCAGAATTATTAAGTCAGTATGGAGAGCGTGGTTACAGGTTACGTTCTTATTCATTCATTTTCATTTTTGTAACTGTTACCAAAAATGAAATGGGGAGTACATATTTCTGTGTCTCTTCTAAACGAAGGTCATTTTCATTTTGAAACTGTTAACAAAATTGATGGAATGTAATGGCCTTATCCTCTATACATATACAGTTTGTTCTAATGATTTTGATCACCTGCCGGATTATTTACATCCTTTTACATGTAGTTATTTTTACTATCATAACAAGTACTTTTGTCAAAACATTTTCCAGAATTATTCAGTTTTCCATTGGTAATGTGCTTCCTATGCCAACTACTCTTGGTATATCTCTAACTATACCTCTCTCTTTTATCTTTGAATAAATTTCAGTGTTAGTCAAGAGTTGGAGAATTTAATACTTAGCGATTTGTTCTACCACATACAAGGAGAGCTTGAAGGCCGCCAAATTGACTACAGACCATTTAAAGAGCTGCTGCAGTATTTGTTAGATTCCAAGTTTTTGAATGCTTATAAATATAAACAAGATAGTGATCTTTCACCGAATATCAAGAGCATCTACCTGTATGACACTGTTCGTCTCAGAGCCGACCTGGGATTAGAGATGTGGGATCTGTTAGCGTGGAAAGAATCTAAAGAAATAGCTCAATCTATGCTTCATTGCTTGCAAGATTGGAACTCTAGAAGGATGCACTCAAATTCCAAGCTATCAGCTTTAAGAGGGCTAATTACTCTTTTCAATATGCATGGAGACAACGTGGGTTTCAGAGATATCTTTACATTAATATATCTAAAATGCTGCATAACTTGAACTTCTGCACTCATTTTACTGGTTTAATACTATAGAATCAACCATCATAATTGTATTTTCTTAATTCACAGATTTCTTGGTTTTTTTCCATGAACTTTTGCTATAATTTAACTTCCAGAATTCGGGTGCACTTTTTTTTGTTTTAATAAATATTGACCGTTGTTTCTCTTGTTTCTGTTAGGATTTGGATTATATTGTAATCCTCCTATACAAATTATGTATTAGAGCTTCTCACTGAAAATTTGTAATATTCCTTGTGCAGTTATCAGAAAATGAAGCTTCAGCTGGTATGAAGATGACAGAGCCAATAGTTGTATCATGCATTGGCCACATATGTTCTTCTCTTGGTCCCACACTAGAACTACTGACCCCTATTTCTGATGCTAGTGAAGATGTTCTTCATATACTTACAGCCCAAGCAGAATTATTACTGCTTCTCACAAAATCTCTGAGTGATAAAATTCCCCATTCCACTCTCATTCTCATCTTCAATACATCAGGCCATGCTCTCAAAGTGCTTTGCAGTTATCACACACACTCACTCACTGTTGGAACAGCCACGAAATTTTTCCTCATGTTAATTCTCATTTCCATCGAGTTGACATTCAAGGATTTCTGTTCGGGCAACGTAACATGGATCGAAACCCTCGAGAATTCTAGTGAGGTTTCTAATTCATGTCTGGGGATATTATTACCTGTCCTATGTAAATGCATTGAGCATCCTAACAGCCATTGCGCACTGTCCTTAACCGCGGTCGATTTAATTCTGAAAGGCTTCTCATCATCTTCCACCTGGGCCCCAGTCATGCAGAAACACCTACCTTTGCAGTATATTGTCCGGAAGCTTCACGAGAGAAATTCGTCCGAAACAGTCTCGATTATTTTGAAATTTCTCTTGAACCTCGCCCGCGTTCGACACTTTGCCGAGATGCTTTTAAATGCTGGGATCCTTTTGTCGATAAGAACGCTGCTGTCCGAAGTTTCCGAAAGCGACGGGCCGCCTTTCTCTCTCATCCGAGGTGAGAGAATTTTTTTCCCAGGCAAAGATGAAAAGTGTCGGCCCTTATTATGGGGACTGAGCCTTTCTCTAATCACAGCAATTATTCAATCTCTGGGGGATATAAATTCCACTGGAATTGTCGATCATGTGATGACTTACATATTGGTCGAGAATTCGTCCTTGGTTTCGTACTACCTTAGCGCGCCAGATTTCCCGAGCGAGCGTCGTGAAAGTAAAAGGGCCCGAGCCTCGAAATCGAATATCTCGTTGACCGAGCTCAAAGAGACACGACAAACTCTGGCTCTTATTTGTGTCCTTGCCAGATATTCAAATTCGTGGAGGAAACTCGTGCAGAATATGGAATCTGGGCTAAGAGAAAAAGGGATCCATTTATTGGCCTTCATAAGCCGGGCGACTCAGCGCCCGGGTGACTCACCCGGGAGAGATGCTCCTCTGCTGTGCCGCCCCACAGTAGGGGAAGAATTCGATTGGTACAAGGAGAAATCTTTTGTTAACAGCAGAAATGGTTGGTTTGCTCTGTCGGCTCTCGGGAGCAAGCTGGATAATAAATGTGGGCCCACATCGTCTAGACTGAGTTCTGCTCTCGTCTCGAGGGATCAGTTGAGAAATGGTGGGGATTCATGTGCTCAGACTTATCTGTCGGACTTGATTGCAATCGAGATGTACAGGATTGCTTTTCTTCTTTTGAAGTTTTTGTGCGTGCAAGCTGAGAGTGCCGCCAGGAAGGCCGAGGAGGTGGGTTTTGTCGACCACACGCATTTTCCTGAGCTGCCGATGCCTGATATCTTACATGGATTGCAGGTGAAAATCTCTGTTGCTTGCTTTTTTCTGCATTAATTCTTATATTCAGTTAAATTTTGGAAAGAAAAGGCAAAAATGCATTTTTAATGTTGTTGGTTTAATGCCATTGCAATTTCAATCCCAAAGTTCCAACTTTTTGCCTTTTTGGTCCTGTGTTTAATACTTTGCTGCAAATTTAGTCCTTTGAGGACTGAAATTGCAACAAAATTTTAAATTACACATTGCAATAAAATTTTAAGTTACAAGACTTAAATTGCTAATAAAAAATCCATCCCAAAGATATAAGTTGAGAATTTGTTGCAATTTCAATCCTCAAAGGGGAAATTGCAGCAAAATATTAAATTACAGGACCAAAAGGCGATATGATAGAATCTTGGGACTAAAGTTGATATGGCAAGGACTAAAAATGCAATTTGGCCGAAAGAAAAATAGTTCACCTTTCAAACTTAGAAATCTGTCCTTGATTGAATACAAATCCTCAGATGGGTGATTATAATTTGGATATCCTTGAGGGAGGTTTTTGTAATTTCGAAGTTGTGATTTATCCTTTATCAATTTATGTCATTTTCATTGTTTTGCACCTCGACGTTTCTTATATTTCTATGGTACGGATTTTACTGTAGAGCTTACTGATTCGACATCTTGGACTTTAATCTAACCTCCTCATAAAATTCTCTTNGGGATTGCCGTCATTACCGAACTATGTGAAGCCAACAAGACGAAACAGCTTGCACCTGAAGTACAAGAGGTCTGCCTCTTATTGCTGCAAATCACTGTCATGGCCTTGTACTTGGAGTTCTGTGTTATACAAGTTTGTGGCATAAGGCCTGTATTAGGCCATGTGGAGACATTCTCCAAGGAGATTCGGCTGCTTATCAGAGGTAGAAAAAAAAAGTTTCACATTTTGTTTTCTTCTATGTTGTTTTAATTGGTGTCGGGTTATAATTCAATTTTAGATTGAATCATGGATAGAGCTGTTGCACACCCCTAACTGAAGTTACTCAAAAGTAGGGAGTTTTATGTGATTTTGTATAGCTCGGCTCGTAAAGGACTGAGTTCGGTTCGTTATGATTCATCGAACTCAGCTCGATAGAAGCTTAGCTCGTTTTTTCCTCTAGTCATATAATTTACTTGACATTGAAACACTATATCTTGTATTTGCAGCAACTGAGGGCCATGCCTTCCTAAAAGAGCCGTTGAAAGACTTGAAGCAGATTGTTTATTTTGTGTATCCTGAGTTAGTACACCAACAAGAAGATTTGTTTTGAAGATAGGTGTATAAAATATTCACCACATTGTGTGGTAGGTGAAGATTTTAATTGTCTTTGTACCATTGTGAAAATATCTTATACTCATTTTTCACGCGTGATGTGATGCTTGTTATCCTAATTGTGTTTTGTTTGTTTCCTCTGCGTAATGATTGCTTTGTTTGCGACTTTTTAAGCCCCATTTTTACGAGTTTCGGGCTTTATGTACTTGCTATTGGGATTTTAAAAAATAATTGATGGTGCAAACTTTCTCCCCTTAACTAATGGATACCAAGTAAAATTAAATAGAGATTCAGAGCAAGAGAGATTAAAAATTAAGTAGAGGTTTTTTTATAATACAATGTAGTTTGATTTTTTAATATTGATAAACATGTTGAACTGTTTTCAAAACCCTTATAATTTTTATTGTTATATAACTAAAAGAATAATAAATGTTATTAAGAAATGTATATTAACAATTAATTTGTTCTAATTTTTTTTTCTATGTTTTGTAATGTTGTTTATATATTTATTTTTGCTTTGGAGTTAGATTTGATATTAGACATAAATATCTTTTTTTAAACTTGGTAAGTGTATATTTAATTTTGTTATTTTTTTTCTTAGTACACATTTTCTTCTTAGTTTAGGCAAGTAACAATCTTATCGTATTATAATTTTTTTTTCATATTTCTTTCTTAAATTACAATTTACAAATCACTTTCTGCACTATCTGTTTTTTTCATAAATTAGTCCATCAAAATTTTTAAATAAAAAACTTATTTTAACAATAACTTTTATCGAATATTTTGTAATTAAACACCCGTGTAGTATATGGGTATTGTACTAGTGTTTTCTTAATATAAAATTGGGTAAAAAATGATAATTTTTATTATTATATAAATGAATAATAACTTTCATTAAAAAACGTATGGTACTAATTTATTTTTATTTTCAATCGTATTAATATGTTTATCCAGAATATAATTTATTTTTCTTTTTAATCGTAATAATATGTTTATCCAGAATAAAACTAGGTAAAAAAAGCTATGTAATATGGTGAAATTTTGTATCCAAAAAGAGCTTTTTATTTAATAGGAAAAATACAAAAATGGTTCCAGAAGAAATGGTCCCATTAACGGTAATAAATCCACCTCACCCACCGGATAATGGAGAGGGCATATGCTCACGAGTCACGTGAACCCTACACTAACCACGGTTAGAACTAAACTAACCCAACTCAACCGCATCCACTAAATATCACTTGGAGATCTCTCCACGTGTCCCTCCCTTCAACGGTCACGATCGCTCTTCCCACGGATAAATTCCTCAGTCGGTCCTATATAAACCACTCCCCACCCAACACTAAACCCTAAGAGCGATTGACAAAAATCAGTGATCCCCAAACCAAAATAATAGAAAATCATTCCGAGAAAAAAGCTATGTCCAATCCCAGGGTTTTCTTCGACATGTCCATCGGCGGAGCCCCCGCCGGCCGTGTCGTGATGGAGCTTTTCGCCGACGTCGTCCCTAAGACCGCCGAGAACTTCCGCGCCCTTTGCACTGGCGAGAAGGGCGTCGGCAGATCCGGCAAGCCCCTCCACTACAAGGGGTCGACCTTCCACCGCGTGATCCCCAACTTCATGTGCCAGGGCGGCGACTTCACCGCCGGGAACGGCACCGGAGGCGAGTCGATCTACGGCGCCAAGTTCGCCGACGAGAACTTCGTGAAGAAGCACACCGGCCCGGGCATCCTGTCTATGGCGAACGCCGGTCCTGGGACCAACGGCTCGCAGTTCTTCATCTGCACTGCGAAGACCGAGTGGCTCGACGGAAAGCACGTGGTGTTCGGCCAGGTGGTCGAGGGGTACGACGTGATTAAGGCGGTGGAGAAGGTTGGATCTGGCAGCGGGAAGTGCTCGAAGCCGGTCGTGATTGCCGACTGCGGCCAGCTCTAGATCTGATCTGATGTGGTTTAGATCTGATGATGATTATCTATGGCTTTTAGTTTTAATTTTAATTATGCTTGTTTTTCAGTTTGAACTTTGCGATTTGCCCTGTGCCTAGGGTTTCGTACCTGCCATGAGAGGCTGTTCATGTGGAGCTTGTTTTTTTTTACCTAATTGTCGTTTCATCTGTGAACTGCCTTAATAATAATTATGTTAGATTTATCATGATTTTCTGTATTTAACTTGTTTTTCATTGTTCATGTTTAGCTTTAGGTGGATGTTGTAGATGTTTGCTTCAGAGTTTAGAGAGACAGATCCTGAAATCCAGATCTGGATGTTTTGAATAAATCCAAATACATTTGATTTTTTTTACTAAATATTTAGGTAATTTAAAAATTTCATATAATTAAATTAATTGATTTTAATAATTTGTGCATCCTAACATATTTTAATATTAAATTCTCTTTTTGGGTACTTAGAAAATTGATAAGACATCACTGTATGTGATAGTGAAGCACTCGGCCCCATCCTTTGGTCCTGGTGATTTTTGCCCAAACGGTCCTTGGGACTTGGTTTGCTTACATACAAATTATCCAAACAAATTTAATTATTTTGAACTAATTTTATTGTCCTCTATTTATTAATATAATTAATTTATAATATAATTAAATAGTATTAATTAAATCATTGTTACACATTACATTATTTTAATTTATTATTCATCAGCAACTAATTATCATTTCATATCATCTATTTTTTTATTTTAAATCAAATCAATTTTAATTATTTTATTTTAAATATTATTTTAATTTAATATAAACTTAAAATTTATCTAAATATAATAGCTGACAAGCAATTAATAATAATATGAGTTCATTTAATAAAAATAAATGTTCATTTAATAAAATATGTTCACCATTTAATCAAAATATGTAACTTTAGTTACACAATTTATTTTGACAGGCCCGATTTTGAAAAGTGACCATTTCTGTTATGTCCTAAAATATAAAATATTTTTATTTTTATTTTGATACTATATATGTTATGGTATTATACAAATACATATTTCACAACTAATTAAGAATGATTGTTTATATCTTTATTTTCTATTGCAGTCATACAATAATAAAAAAATATTTTTTTGAGATATTACAAAGATACGTCAAATATTTTAAAAAATCAAATATCAGTCACGAGTCGAAGGGGTTTAATTATAACGATTTATTATGATGAGAATTCTAACGATAAAAAAACCATGAGTGTTGTATATAAAAAAACGTTTAGTAGTCTCACTAATAACTGGCACATTTTCCAGATTTAACCAAATCAAATCAAAAGCTCTAATTAAAATAAAAAAAAAATCTTATATCCAAGTATCCTCAGAGAATTAAACGATATCTAAGTTGGGATTTTTGCTCATGTAGCTCTTATAAGTACTCGAACAATTTGGGATTTTTGCTTTTTGCTCGTATAGCTCTTATAAGTATTCAAAGAATATGAAGATGTAGGTTTGGATTTGAGATTTTTGCTCGTATAGCTATTTTAGAGTACTCGAACTATCTTAATGATTTTGTGGGATTGTTGTCAATAGGTTAATTAAGTATTTGAAGAAGGTTTGGATTTGGGATTTTTGCTCGAATAGCTATTTTAAAGTACTCGAACTATTTGAAAGGTAGGTTGGGATTTTTGTGGGATTGTTGTCGATAGGTTGGGATTTTTGTTCGAATAAATCACAAGATATCTATGTGGGATGTTAGGGGATATGAATTCAAGGTTATGATTTAATTTGATAAATTAGGTTGGTTAAAGTGAGTTATTTATAATAATTTGGTGAATATGAATGATTAAAGTTGATTGATGTAAAAATATGTGTGAGAGTATTAAAAATTAAAATTGATAAATAGTTAAAAATATGTTATATGATAAACAATAAATTAAAGTTGATGTAGTGTGTGTTATAATTGATTGATATTATTTAATTATACTTACAAAAAATAAGAGATTTGAGCTTAGTTGGATTCTAAGAGCATGTATGTTTACAAAAATTTTTGGTTTTATTTGATTTTTTTAGTTTAGTTTGGTTAATTTTGAAAATGGTGGTATGATTAATTGTTAGTGGGTATATCAAATAAAAACATCTCACGATTGATTTGATTAACTGTTTTACATAAGAATTTATATTCTATGAATAATATTATCCATTATTGCCTTAGACCTTCTCCAACCGAACACCAAAACCCATTTTTTGCAGCAAAATCGCCCCAACCGAACTGCATATCGGATCGCAAATTGCGTTGCCCCTCGTCTCTCTCCTCCGGTCGACGCAAATTTGCGTCCAAACGCAAAAGATGCGTTTCATCTTTTTTTATTTCAATTGAGTCCTTCACTTTTGTTTCTTATTTTTAATTGACCCTTATCTCTTTACAAAATAATAAATTCGACCTATTTTTAATTTTTGTGACTAAGAATGCTAAGATAATATGTATTGGAAAAATGAGTTTAAAACATACTAAAATTTTCTATTTTTTTTTTTTAATTTCATAGATTTAAAATAATAACATATTTTTTTATATTTGTTCACAATAGTAGTGTTAATATACATATTAATTTTATATTTTTTTCACAATAATAATGTAAAATACTAAAAAAACTTGATTTCATAAAAATTAAATAATACAATATTTATAAGAATAAATATTATGTTTATCATTTGATTGTATATGTTTCACAATAATAATATAAAACAATAAATATTGTGCGTCGTAATTTTTAATTTTATTTTTTGTATGGTAATTTTTAATTTCTCATCTTGTGCGTTGTAATTTTTAATTTTATCTTATGTGTTGTAATTTTTACTTTATCATATTGTGCGTTGTAATTTTTAATATTATATTGTGTGTTGTAATATTTAATTTTATTTTTAATGACTATTTATTTATCCGATTTCATTATGTATATGATTGTAACTTTATAATTAGTTTATTACATAAAGTCCAAATTGAATTAAAAATAATAGTGTGGTTTAATTTGTAAAGTTGTAAAATATGTGGGTAATATTAAAAAGTTGTAAAAGTTGATGTAAAAGAGAATATTCTTTTAGGTTGGAGAATGAGTTTTTCGGTTGGAGATGGATTATGACAAAATAGGATAATTATTGCAAAATGGGTTTAAGTATAGAGTATTAGGTTGGAGATGGCCTTATTGGTTAGACTATAGTTTAAGAGAGAAAATTAGAGCAAACAATTATTTTTAGTTCTTTGTATTTTGTAATGGAAAAAATAGCATAGAGAAAATATTAATTTCATTATATATTGTATCAAATTAATAATAACTGCGAGATGTATCTTTGTCTTTAATTTTTTTTTTTTTCGGAACGAATGAGATATTATATCAAACTTCAAAAGAGAACAAAGTTCTAATACAAACACAACCCACAACCGAAAAAGAAAACTGGGAGGACACGCTATAGAGCGGCCTAGAAATCACATAGACGTGATATGACCCCCACAGGGTAAACCACAAGAGCACTAAAAAACACAAAAGACAATACAAAGACCTCCATAGGATAATCTCCGAGTGTTGGGCCCCCACGGGGTAATAAAGTGACACCTGGGCGCACAGGGGCCAACGGCCCAAACCTAAAATACAAAAAACAAACAAACACAGACACAGACAACACAAGACACTAGAAGCAGATAACAAAATAACATAATAGCCCTTCCTCGGCAAAAGAACGGTTCCAGCCAGCGATGAACGATCGACTCTGGAAAGAAGATTCCAAGCCAGAGAAAACACTACCGAAACTGCACAAATGCCTATACAGTATATTTGTCTTTAATGAATAAATAAATAATGTAATAAAGCTAAAATCGGTACACATATTTTTATGTGGTGCACATGTTTTTCCTTAAAAAGTAAAATCTACTATACATGCAGCATGCCAGCTCTCTACCTCATATGCTATTCTTCATAACTACAATCCTACCCTTGACAAGTTAGATTATTCTTAGCCGTCGATCACAACTCACAAAATCCAATTGGGATTTGAGCTAGAATCTTGAAAAATGAAATATTAGCCCTAGGCTTGAAGCAAACGCAAAAATCCTCCCAAAAACCTACATACAGCGAGATAAAGAAGAGAAGAAAAAACAGCAAAACATGGCGGCAACCGTTAGCGCGTGGGCAAAGCCAGGCGCGTGGGCCCTGGACGCCGAGGAGAACGAGACGGAGCTCCTCAGCCAGCACCGGGAAGACGCAGCGGCCGCCATCAATGGCCGCTCGAACACCGGAGGGGCGGCGGATTTCCCGTCGCTCAGCGCCGCCGCCGCCGTCACCAAGACGAAGAAGAAGAAGAAGCCGCAGACCGTTTCCCTCCAGGAATTCGTCAAGCCGGAGGCGACCCAGCCGAAGGGCCTGACGCAGGACGAGCTCCTGGCCCTCCCGACCGGACCCCGCCAGCGCACCGCCGAGGAGCTCGATCGGAACAAGCTCGGCGGCGGATTCAGATCCTACGGCGTCGGGATCAGGGACGAGCAGCCTCGCCGCCAGGGAGGCTTCAATCGCGAGGCCGATCGGGAATTCGCTCCGTCTAGGGCTGACGAGACCGACAATTGGGCAACCGGTAAGAAGTCGTCTCCGGCTGGATTCGGAGATCGGAGGGATAGGGGAGAAAGAGGAGGCTTCTTCACTGATTCTCAATCACGCGCAGATGGGGTCGACAATTGGGCGTCCAAGAAGAGCTTCGTGCCCTCTGAGCCGAGAAGGCTTGAGAAAAGAGGTGGATTTGGCTTAGAATCGGGTAACAGCGGCTCTGAATCGGATAACTGGCTGAAAAGGAAGGAAGATGAAAGGCCAAGGCCCGGGAGCTCTTTCGATAGCCTGAGAGAGAGGAGAGGTGTTTCTGATGCAGATTCCGAGAGTTGGGGGAGGAAAAGGGACGAGTCAAGTGTTGGTGGTGGCCGGCCAAAACTGAATTTGCAGCCGAGGACATTGCCGGTGGGTGAAGGCCAAAAAGAAGAAGTGGCCGGAATGGTTAAGCCGAAGAGTAGCAATCCTTTTGGCGAGGCCCGGCCGAGAGAGGAGGTGTTGAAGGAGAAGGGCCAAGATTGGAAGGAGATTGAGGAGAAGCTTGAGTCTATGAAGGTGAAGGAAGTGGCTTCTGTGGGTCCAAAGAGAAGCTTTTGGAACGGTAATGGGAGGGAGAGACCCCGTGTGGAGGAACAGAATGCCTGGAGGAAATCAGAAGCTGATGGTTCTCGGCCACAGAGGTTTGTGATTTAGGTTTTGAATTTGGATTGATGATAATATGTTTGTGTATAATCTTGATTGTTTAGATTAGATTGTTTGGATTTTCCTCTGTATTGGTTGAGTTGGTTTTGGATTTGGTGACTGGTGAGTGTGTCTATGTTAATTGGTTTCGTCTGCTTAAAGCTGATACGGCTTGTTTTGACTTGCAATGAGTTGTGATTTGCTTGTTCAGTATAGTAAAGATGATTGTGCTCTTCTGGGATGTTGAATAATAACATGTGTTTGGTTAAATGGTGGGATTAATTGTTAATGGTAACCAAAAACGGATGCTTCCTAGTCCTGTGGTATCATCTTAATTTTTTATTTGAATGGTCGTTACACTGGATTTGTAACTCTTTGGCTGGCGGTAGAAAGATGATGCCGTGTTAGTATATTGTTGGATAGTTTTGTATGCATGTAAGGTGTTACATATAATTTTAGTTTTGTTTATAGAAGTCTTTGTGGCCCATCTGGTGTGGTTGTGATGCAAGTTTGTAGTCCTTCTCCATTCATGAGTTTGTTTGTTGTATCGACTATCGATTAAACTTGGCTTTGTCAGCTGTCTTTTGATTTTGTATATTTGCTAAAGTTGTGCTCTTAGTTACTTGATGTGGCATATCTATTGAACACTGACAGCCTTCTGTTAATGCTTGATATTCGGGGTTTTTCTGGTGGGTTTCTATTTAGCAATAGACAATTTTGGATGCTTTGAAAGAGCTCCTTGTATTAGTAACAAAATCATCCAACAAGTTATTTGTTTATTTATTTATTTTTCTGGTTTTGTGAATCTTTATATGGACATAATCATTGGGGCTACTTCATAATCAGTCGTACTCCCTTGTTCAAGAAATACGAGGGTTCATGAATGACTCATTCGATTTTCTCCAGTGATTATTTTTGTGAAGCTATTATTTTCTGAATCTACTATTTCTGCTTTTATGGGACTCGT
>BKCP01009181.1:602695-632458 GCA_008636005.1 Striga asiatica | reverse complement strand
AGGTGATTTTCCATTCCAATTATAGATTTTCCCCCAGAGAGCTTGCGATTCATGTTTATTCATCAACCAATCACCTCCATTTTGAGAAAGCAATTTGTAAAAACAAACATCAAAGGTTTATCTCAAATTTTGAAAAAGGAGATGGGTATATTGTAAATAGAATGAACCTAAATAGTAAATACTACCTCCTATTCTTTTTAAATGTCATTTTGGCTTTATCAACTATTAACCAAAATAAATGCCGTTTTGGATCTTTTGTACATATTTTTCCATTATTACCCTCGTTTAGTTAATAAATACACTACGTCTTTTCATATTCTCTTCATCTTTTTTTTTAAAACATCCATCTCTATCTTCATTAATGAGGGTTATTATTGGCAAAAAAATTATTCTTAATTAGTGTGCAACTTTCCAAAACGACACTTATTATGAATAGGAGGGAGTAGTAGTTTTGGCATTTAAATATTATTAAGCATCATTTTCACTTCATGAAGAGTTTTCCACACTCACAGTTTCCTCGGCACAATAAAGGTTTGTGGCAATAATTCCAGTTGGTCCTCTCTTTAACCATCCACACACATATAAGCCGGTCTCGTATTGCATATGATCTTGTGAAGCATCAACCAATACACGCCCTCCGTGATTTGGAACAATTCCTGTAAAAAAAATCTAAATATAATATAATATATATATAGGATTTGGTTCAAATGAGAACCAAGTCCTAGCGTGAGAACCGTGAGAACCGCTATTTTTAATTGTATGTAGTGCTGTAATTGATTGTATTTAGTGCTATTTTTAATCAGGATGTATTTTATTAAAAATAGCAACTTAGCATTTGTAAAAATGTAAAAATGATAGCACCATGTAAGATTAAAAATAGCATCATACACAATTAAAAATAGCATCAAATATGGTTCTCACGGTTCTCACACCAAAAGAGGTTTTTATTTGAACCACTCCCTATATATATATATATATATATATATATATGTATATATATATATATATATTGAAGAGAAAGCGAACTTGTGAAAACAATCGAGAAATAAAAATCTAAACCCTGTTGGACTATAAACTTTTGGACCAGGCAGTTTGAATAGAAATAAAGAAAATGAGAGACAAAATTTCATTAGGCAGTACATAAAAAAAAATGCGAAACTGAAAATTCACTCACTGTTTCTACATTACCTTTGTAGTTATCAAAAGGTAAATCATCAATGAGTACTGATCTGTAACCTACACTCTTCAGCGCTAACCTACAAAGCAACCGTCAAATATAACCACATAAAAATTGCTTTGCAATATCACCTAATTATGTTAGAAGAAAGGAAAAACAGAAGCTTGGTGATTAATTCACCTTCCAGCAATTGATCAATTAGTCACTGTATGAACAAAACCAAATATCTATTCCATTCAACTTCCTATTTATCTTTTACATTTCCTTTCTTTTTATTTTTCGTCTACCTATAAATAGGTTGCAGATTGCCACACACACAACCACCTCAACCTCTCAGTTCTAGACTTTAGAAAGGTTTTCACTTATATATATTCGTATATACATCATAAAACAAGCTGAAGCAATAAATATTTAAATCGAAACATAAAATCCCATGGAAAAACAAAAAATTGTAAATAAATATCAGAATATCTGCAGGCATATTAATGTTGAGTTCAGTATAACTTGCCCGCAGGACACATCCTCATATACCCCTGTACCAACTGCAACTTGCTTCAATTCATCATCTCCTACAAGAGACAGCTAACAAATATCATAGAGGGGTAAAATATTTACATGTGCGCCATCAACTGTACTTTTGAATAAACTTAATTTTTCCAAAATGATACACATCCATACATCAGCAGAATAATTAGGCATTTTCCCATTATATCAGATCTAGTTCCAAAATGGTAACCTAACAGCATAAAAAATGAACCATGTGGGAAAAAGTATTAGTTCTTACTGACTACTGTCGGTAAGAATGTAGAATAAGTTTCTATGGAGAAGATATACCTTTTAGAACAGTCTTCTCAAGCCGAACACCACCATGATGACCATTCTTATCATCAGATTCAAGAAATCTCTCTGGCTTGCGGAAAAAGACAAAGTGGAGTTCGTGTTGACCAGGAACAGGTGCATGCCCCGAGCTTGCTGCCTTCGAGAGCAATTCGTAAACCCGCCTCCTGATCCTGTTATTCTTCATTTCTACCTTTTCCCAAGTAATGGTATCAAAAACATTAAATCAGTTTTGTGGATAACTTGAAACAGACAATTATAAAAATTGACCCCTAAGGCCCATATAATTACAAGAAAAAACTAGTTATCGTTCAGAATTACGAAAACTTACTTAAGTCTTACAAAGAACTCATTGAAAATTTGACTCCAATGTATCGTTTGTTTGTTCTACAATATCCCCCACTAATGTTGTACAAAAATTGACTCCAAGGGTGTAAGATAATGGGACTTTTCTGTCATTAGGCCAAACCTCAATACTACGGCACTACCCCTTAGTTAAATTCTCATCAACAGAGGACACTTCTAAATTGCGTATGATCGTAAACATATGTAACAGTTAAAAGTGCACCTCATCAGCAGGTGTTGTAACTAAATCATCTGGTTGGATGTGAACACTCAGATCCTTGATTCCTGCACGAGAGTATCAGATTTACATGAAACCTTATCATTGATTTCCAACTCCATTAATTAGAGAGATCCAAATGACAATCAATGGATTCCAAAATTAGTACACTTGTACCATATCAGAACCAACATATCACTCGACCAATGTAACATTAGTACTACATAATTCATTGTAAAGGACATGAGAATTCATAAATAAGTCTGTCGAGCAAAGGAAGAACTCACCCAATATTTCTCGTAATTCTTTAGCAGTACAGGCTGCTTGTACTGGTCCGCGTCTTCCAATCAAATAAACTTTCCTGACAATTACAATTGTTAATTATAAATGAAGATTATGCTTTAAAGCCGTTTGTTGTTAAATGTTACACTACAAATCACGAACCTTATACAGCTCCCTTCTAAAGCATCCAATGCATGAGATGCTATATCTGTTTTTGCTAATTCCGCTGTTGGCCGCAAGAGAATTCGAGCTACATCAAGAGCCACATTACCCTAAAAGCAAGTACAATGTCAACACATTTGAGAAGTTCTCTCATTTTGGACTTCTTTCTGTTGAACCATTGACATGCCTCAGCTTCTTTTCCCACTAGAAACAATCTTAGTGAACGTGCAGTGGGTAAAATGACCATTAGATGTATGCTTTCCCAAACAACATTTGAAATAGATACAAGTTACAACCCATATCACTTATAATTACAATATTAGATACAGTGATATACAACATTTTTTCGACAATCCTAGAAAAAGATGATATCTAGTAAACTTCTCATGATAAAACTCACTTTCCTCGCAAAATATCTTCCACTTTCTTCTTAGGGTTCTTGAAATATGTAATGCTCATGTGGTAAAATAAACATCCTTTTGTCCAATATTTACAATTCCCCATTTTTTTCCTTGACATTCCAATAAAACATCGCTTCATGAAAATATCTTCTTTTTTACTCCCAAATCATGCCACTTGGTTCAATTTGACCATCAAGCATGACAAACAACACATGAATCAAATATACCTGACCAAGAATAACAGCAGTATCTGAGCTTTTCAGATCTGGGGCAAGATTTTTATAGTCTGGGTGCCCATTGTACCACCAAACAAACTCTCTGGCAGCATATACACCAGCCAAACCCTGCATTGAGTTAAACAATATATATATATATATATTAAAAAAAAACCTTATATAATATATTTACATAAATTACAAGACCAGTGGAATGAATCATCTTAATTCTAAGAAGACACCAATCGCGTTTTAAGGTAATCATGCAAACCTCCCCAGGAATGCCAAGAGATCTATCACTTTCAGCGCCATATGCGAGCACCACCTTCACAATATCAAGGGTCAGAGGAATAGGAAATTCAATATAAACAGCGAGACAATTATCTAGGACAAATATCCTGTGTAGGACGACTATCTTACTGCATTATACATCTCACGTAGCTCAGCCAAAGTTATGGAGGATCCAAGAGACACATTTCCAAAGAATGAAGAGCGTTCATTACGTGCAACTCGGGTAAACTGATTCGTGACTATCTGTGGCAAAGTTTCTGAAGAAATGAGTCCATAAGAGAATAATAAGAAAATAGAAAAACATAAGCAGTATCTATGACAAGAAGAATGAACTCGTGTATATAACATTTGACACTCTCTCATTCGACCATAAGCTGGAACTCGCAGTATAATAGATATCTCTACCACCATAAATCAATTATCTATAAACATAAAACTGCATTTATTTCAAAGGCGTATGTTGTGCATATCCTGCTGAGGGAAAAAAATTTCAAATCCAAACAACTGTGTTACTGCTTGCCTAGAGAATCATAAAGTTTGAAAGCATTTAAAATTTCTGGCCAACGCCATAATCATATGACCAAATTGGCACTCAGATCTCAGCTTTCGGCAAACATTATATTTGCATTCTTCTTTAAATAGATAAATGAAATAATGAACGGATGACCTTGGTTTCAGGATGGTCAGGAGCGACGCCAGACCGGATTAGTCCAAATGGCGTAGGCAGTCGATCAATTATATCAACTTCTGTCGTTTCATGTGTCTTCAAAAGCTAGCAAAATTCATAAATTCCATAAGAAGGAGATAACTTCAATTAGTAGTCATGGAAATCATGTTTCGTTCTAAGAAATTTATCAAAATGTAGAAAACATGCATTGAAAAAAATCCAGAAACTTATGTATACCTTCTCGGCAGTATAAAATCCTGCGGGCCCACTACCAACAACACAAATGCGTAAAGGACTAGAGGAGGGGGTGCTAAAGCTCTTAGAAATCAACCTTAATTTCCCAAAACTCCACATGTTTTCATTCACCTGGACAGCCATGTAGATTATTAGGCACAAAGAGACATTCGGGAAATTTTCCCCCAAACTTGGGTTGGGTAAAATAAGACATATATCACTAGAATGTTTTATCAGAATTTGTTTTTTTTAACTATCATAAAACTCTTGGAGGTGTGACAAATAAGATCAAATTGAACTATCCTGCAAACGTAAAAAGAAGTATTCAATCCAAAACCTCGCAATTTATACTAATTACACAAAGCTAAAAGAATTCTATCACATAGCACAACATCAGCAAAGCAATTAACCATTCAAGATATTTAAGAAAAAAAAATCAAATTCAGTCCTCAGCTCGTCGACATCAAACTTTTTGCTCAAAAACAACTAAAAAGCCTCTCCTTTTACATGTCAGTACCATCATAACAAAATCCATATTTCACAAGCAATTTCAGCAGCTAAAGACACAATCAAGACAAGGAATTTAATTCTTTGGATCTTCAACAATTACACCAAGTTTGTCGTCAGTTTGCCTCAACACCAAAAAAGTACCCGACAGCATGCAATAAAAACAACATCAAGTTCCGAATTCAAAAATCACCACACAAAGACCAAACTTTTGGAGTTAGAGGCTCGCACAAAGTAACATCATATTGGCAATATTGGCACAACTGGGAAACTGAGGAGAAAATGGAATTAGAGGCTCGCAGAAAGTAGCATCATATTCAACCAATGAAAGAATTGAGAATCTGCTAGCAAGGTTTCAAGCAGATGCCATATAAACAACGCTTTACCAATATCAGGTAAACCTAGAGTGGAGGACAATAGCAAACCCTAGGTTGATTCCCTAAGCTCTCGAACTTTGGGGTTTTCTCGATGAGGGACGAGAGTGGAGGTCGACGGCAGAGAGCAGAAGTCGAGCGGCGAATGACATGTAAAATGGTGTTAGGCAGCCAGGTAAGGGATGACATGTAATTTTTGTATAAAAGGAGGTATTATGGTCTAAATATAAAAATTAACAGGGACAATTCCGACATTAATGCCAAAGTACTGTCACATCAGCTGTGATTGTGGCTTTTGAATGAAGCGCCGCCGCCGGCGCCTAGAACTGCGAGCTGGGGCTGCACATTTGGTCAAAACCGAACCAAACCGACCGAAAATTCGGTTTAAGTATCAAAACCGAAAACCGAATCGAAAGATTCGGTTTGGTTTCAAACCGAAAATTTATCCATTTTTCGGTCGAGGTTATCCAATAAAATATAAAATGACAAAAATAAAATTTATAAATACCAATAGATACTACTTAATAATCTCACCAAAACAAACTAAAATGAATAAAAAACAAACAAAAAAAAAGGCCCGAAGGCGAACTCATTTGAGAAGATTTGGGTGTGGATTGGAAGATGATTTTCGATCACAGTGATATGTGTTTTGTTTGAATGGTGGTGCTGTCAGCACTAGGTCAAAGGAAAATCAAAAAGATAAACGAAAAGGAACGAACTCACAATTGAAAGCCCAAATCAGGACATCAGGACCTTGAAAGTCCAAATCACAACATCTGTTTATGGACATAACTCGGTCCCCCAAACTTTAATTCTATGAACTTCACTAGAATACTTTTTTTCGAACTCATTTGAGAAGACGAGCGTCACCGTCGAGTGACGGCCTGCCGAGTGTGTGCGGGAGCAGGAGCAACCGAGCGAGGGCCGAGGCGATTGGGGATTTCAGAATTCAGAGCCCGGCGATTTGGGATTTTCGACTTCAGAGCGCCGACGCCGGGCAATCGGAGATGGAGTGTGTGATTGTGTGCGCCGAACGGGCAGAGAAGATGGTAGGTACGCTTGTTATGGAAGATAAGTGCTCTGAGCCTGTGAGTGACGATATTTCTGTGAGTCCGAGAGATTGGATAATTGATATCAGCAGTTGCGAGTGATAAATCATTAAATTGGGCCTTTTTTGTGGTGGGCGGCCCGTGGTAACTTTGGGCCACAAGGTTAATATGAATAATATATTATTTCAACGGAATAATAAATGAATAATATATTAATAACTTTGGGCCACAAGGAATTTAATATATTATCTCCAAAAGTTTGGTCTTTGTGTGGTGATTTTTGAATTCGGAACTTGATGTTGTTTGTATTGCATGCTGTCAGGTACTTTTTTGGTGTTGAGGCAAACTGACGACGATGGTGTAATTGTTGAAGATCCAAAGAATTAAATTCCTTGTCCTGATTGTCTTTAGCTGCCCAGTTGGCAAAATCTGAAATTGATTGTGAAATATGGATTTTGTTATGATGGTACTGACATGCAAAATGAAATTGGCATGAAATTAGCATTACTATTTCCAATCCAATTCATTATAGACCGAAAATAAGGCATGCATTGTCCACCAAATTAAAATAACGTTATTAGGTTATGTGAAAGATTTGACATTTTATAATAAAACAACTTCTTATGGTACCGTTGGATCACAGACATTCACACGCACTATATTAATCTATCATTAAAAGAAAAAAAATAAAAAATAAAAAAACAATAAGGGCACTACTTTAATTGATAGACAAGAATTAATTAAACACATGTAATTAATTATGTCTCTTATTAAGCATGGCAATATTAGACAATGCTTGTGTTATAATTTTGTTTTATGACATGTAAAAGGAGAAGCTTTTTAGTTGTTTTTGAGCAAAAAGTTTGATGTCGACGAGCTGAGGACTGAATTTGATTTTTTTTTCTTAAATATCTTGAATGGTAAATTGCTTTGCTGATGTTGTGCTATGTGATAGAATTCTTTTAGCTTTGTGTAATTAGTATAAATTGCGAGGTTTTGGATTGAATACTTTTTTTTACGTTTGCAGGATAGTTCAATTTGATCTTATTTGTCACACCTCCAAGAGAGTTTTATGATAGTTAAAAAAAAAAACAAATTCTGATAAAACTTTCTTGTGATATATGTCTTATTTTACCCAACCCAAGTTTGGGGGAAAATTTCCCGAATGTCTCCTTGTGCCTAATAATCTACATGGCTGTCCAGGTGACTAATGCATTTCTTCAATTAATGAAAACATGTGGAGTTTTGGGAAATTATGCCAATTCCCAATTTCTCCCTCACCAAAAATTTGTTGCCCTGATAAATCCTATAGAACATTCGAAAACCTTAACATGATAGAAGATTCATACAACAAACCAGACAAATTTGAGTATTTATATAGAATTCCTTGAGCGCAGCATGAACATACCATAAATTAGTTTCAAAGGCCTTCAAACCAGGGACAGAAATTTAGGCTCTCTTTCCAGTGTCCATAGTGCTCAAACCACCAGTCGAAGGTCGTAGCCAATTGCCTGCCGGCCTCTACAAGAAATTCTATGGACAGCGTCCTCGCCACCTCCGCTCAGCCTGAGACCTCTCCGTTCCCCTAATCCGCTACTGTTCGCCGGAATTCGAGCCGAAATCTGAATAAACCGCTCGAACTCGGAGCCGTACAGACCAGTCGGAAGTCGCCGTTGTTCGCTCGGGCCACTTGATGAGTCGTCTCCGGCCGCCGCTCCTCTAAACCGTCCTCCAGTTGCCGTCGCACGTCACGAACAAGGCTCCAATTCACGGATCTGAGAGGTGATTGTAGTGTTTGTGATAAATTTGGGATAAATTGTGAGGGATGCCTCGACACGTTTTGTGCGGCGGCGAATGAAACTAAAAGATAAGGAAATCCACCTTCTTATAGCTAGGGCTTCTTGATTGGAATTGGCAAGGGAGGGGTGCTTGTGCGATCTTAGAGCATCTACAATGCTTTGGGTTCAATCCCAAAAAATTACATGCCACATAAGAAATAGACTCAGTCCAAAAAAATATATTCTCCAATGCAAATAAAAATAGACTGGGTCCTGCTGATGCGGCAGCCCGAAAAAGAGACCCGGTCTCCCCTTAAGTCCATTTTAGACCCAAGTAGAGACCTAGTCTCTTTGCATTGGAGTGAATTTTATTAATTTTACATAATTTTATCCACGTCATCTAAGACTTGAGTTTATTTACTTGCCACATAGGCAAGACTAGACCCAATGCATTGAAGATGCTCTTAACGCGAAGCCTTGTGAGTGGTGCGAATTTCAATGGGTCTTGTAGCGGCACAACTTTCATTCCCGTGTAAAGTGTTTTTCCCAAAAATATAATTATTTTCACACATTTCCAACTATAACCTCAATTTTATTTTCTATTTTTAATTTATTAGTGTGTGGCCCGTGCGATGCACGGGAAAACAATATTACAATTGTATTATAAATTAAATATATAAATAACATTAATCAGGATTTATCCATTGTTTTTAAATTAAACCGGATTGGACACAGTCCGAACGGATGGACCGAGAACCGGTTTAACCAGTCTAGTTCGCTTTAATAAAATTATTGCTCTCGAATCCGTCAATACCAGTCGGTTGAACTGGTAGGATCGATACGATTTTCTAAATAAATTTGTTATATTTTAAATTATTTTAAATAAAATTACATATTTTATTAAAATACTGATTTATAAATTATTTATCAATTAGTTTAAATATTTGAATTTATAAATTGTTTAGATATCTAAGTAACACATTTTATTTAAATTTATTACAAAACGTAATATATATATATATATATATATATATAAATGTTTATAAATTAAAAACTGAACAATTTAATAAAATAGCTTGATCGTTTCGATGACGGTCCAGTTCTGAAAACCTTATATTTACTGTACATTAATAAATATTATTTAATTCACATAATAGTAATAAAATGATATATAAATATTCATAAATGATTAAACATATTTTCATAAAGGTATTGTTAATACGATTATTTGAAGTTTGACTACATCACATTCACGTAATAAAATATTTTCAATATAAAATTTATATTTAGGTTCAATAATAATCGATTTGGGGTGGTCGAACTGATATATAACTTAGTCACCTGAGACCAACCAAGTTGTGTCAAGTTTTTTTTTACTATTTTAAATATCACCTAAAAGTAATTCAATCAACCTGGGCAATACCCTAATTTAACCACCCGATTCATCAAAAGAAATTTTCCTTTTTTTCTTAAATATATTTAAATTTATGAAATAAAAATATTTTATTAATCATATAATAAATGTCTACACCAAAAGATAGTATATTTAAGATTATAAATTATATATCTAAAGATGAATTAATTATTTTTACTTTATGCATATTAATAAAAAATAAACATAGTAATTTTAAAAAAAATTAAGATTAATTGATTGATTATGCAATTTAAAGAATATTTTTAGCGTTCAATATTTTTTTTAAAGGCACAATATAAATACCGAGATTCTAAAACTTTTGTTATATTTTGAATTGAGATTTTATAAATATAGAGACCGAGATTTTAATGTTGTTCGTTGTTTCTAAAAAAAATAAAAATAAGAACATACACACTCAATAAATCCTAACCAAATTTTTTAAATAATAAAATGAACTAAAGCCCAAAATTTAAAGTAACGTGTAATGTTGTATGATTTTTAAAGAAAAAATAAGAAAAATAATAAAATTTACTATTTATAGGCTGAATTAAATTCTGACCTATTTTTTTTGCTACTATTTTTGATAAATGGTAATTCTTATTATATATATATATAGATCTTCGTTTTATTCTACAAACTTTTTTAATTGTTTTCAATTTATCTTAAATTTATCATAATATCTCAAATATTTATTTAAAAATTATTTAAACTTTTGTTTTATCTTAAAGTTATTATTTATTTATTTTACTAATCACAAATAAATAAATAAATAAATAAATATTAAAAAAGCAAGCAATAACAATTATCTAATCAACAATAAACATCTAATTAACTCACCAAATCGTTCAAAATCTAAATATATCACATACTAAAAGACTATTCAAACATCTTTCTCTGAAGTTTATATCAAGTTTATACACATATTATTAAAAAAAATAATGTCAAATTTGATAACATTAATATTTTTTATTTACTGATTTAAAGACAGACAAAGGGAGCCGACACCGACAACAGCAATGGGATCCTCTGTGTTGTGGGTGGTACGCACGAATAACATAATGGTCAGGCCTTATCTGCCGGTGAATTATCTAACACCATGAGTCGACCGTAATATGATATTTTCATTTGCCCGTAGATCGTCGAACACCATGAGTCGAGCGGCATAGGATATTGTCATCTTCTCGGTTTGCTTCTCGGGCCTGGGGCTACTGGACTTCCATCCCCAATTTTTCAGATCCAGATGGAAAACAGAAAATNNNAAAAAAAAAAAAATAAAAAAAAAAAGATAAAAATGGGCAATGATTTCAGAATCAGTTTTTCAAATATGAAAAGAAAATTAAGAAGAAATTAAAAATAAATCATGATAATTATTCCTTGGATTTGCAAACAACCTCACAAAAGACACCAATATACATATGCAGTCCTTAAATTTTGCTAAACCTAAATCACTATATCACAACTTTGGATTCAGATAATTTAGTAAAGCACACCTTTTCGATTACCAATTCCTGTGCCTCAAAGAGTTATATGTTGAGCCTCAAGGCGGCAGTCGGCACCAGCATTGACGGCGGGAGAAGTCGGACAGGGAGTAGATCTCGAATCGAGGGTGACATACCCCACCGGTGATGCGTGGCATAGGCGAAGAAGCTCTCGTGGATCTGTTGGTCACCTTCATCACATCGACCCTTATGGCATTGGCACTGTGTCGCAGGTGATGATGATGGGTGGTGTTTGGTATTTCTTCGACCTGCCAGAAACAAATGGGGGAGGAGAAGTAGTGATAATAAATTTAATAAAAAGAAAAAGATAAAGGTGGAATCAAGATTTGTGAAATCTCGTTCAAAAGGAAAGGAAAAGTCATATTTAAATGTTTCGAAATTGAATTTTCATCATCAAAATTCGTAATATAACTTAAATAACAGTGTACTGTGACAAAAAAAAAAAAAAAATTGTTTGAAACTTTTTAACTATAACTTACGAGTTTTTCGTTTTTGAAATTTTGAGTGTACAATTATACATTCTCTTTCAGCCGTTTTTTCGACTGTCTCAAAATTGAGTTTTCACCATTAAAGTTCGTAATATAACTTAAAAATGGTGTACTATGGCAAAACAGGTTTTGTTTTAGCCTTTTTAACCATAATTTATGATTTTTTTCGTTTTTGAATTTTTGCGTGTGCCACACTTTCAGTCGTTTTTCATCCGTTTCAAAATTGAATTTTGACCATAAATGTTTATAATATACATTAAATAATGATGTAATATGACAAAATGAACTTTATTTGAGACTTTTTAATCATTACTTATGAGTTTTTTCGTTTTTGAATTTTTTTTTTGTTTAACTTAGTACACACTCTTTCAGTCATTTTTATTTCAATTTGAAATTGAAATGTAAGTAAAAAAATGAAGTGTTATGGTGAAGAAGATGCAGTCCCCTTCCATGACTAAGGTAGCATGTTCTTATAGCCTTCCATCCCTATTTCCAGGTGAGTTTTGTCCCCTAAGTGCTCCACTACTGAGCTTTCCAACTCATGCCATGTTTTGAGGAAAAGAAATTTTGTGTTGCAGTCCAGCCTGGGTTAGTGGCGGCTAAGGGCCATAGCGGCCGCTAAGGCATTTGAACTAAACCTCTCTGTCCCAGTTATCCTCTTATAGCGGCGCTATCAACAAAGGGATAGCAGCCGCTATGGACCATAGCGGCCGCTAAGGCGCTTACAATATTAATCTTGTATGCTCTCGTGCTCTCGATTAGCGTCCCCGGGTCCCACGTGACTTGAAAACTCAATAAACGGACAGCTACCTGAAATCACATCGAACAAAAACCAAGGAAAAATAGAAAGAACATAACAAAAATACCACAAATACCAAAATAACAATAAAAACACGCGAAACGGCTAAATGAACCGGAAAATCCTAATAAATGACCTAAAATCTGTAGCACACCAGAGCTCCGGTGAACTGGAACGGAGTCGAAAACTGAGCACTTAAAAATAGGAATAAAAATATCACTCTTTTGTTATTTCGATAACAAATAAATATTTCTATATTTTTTCCTCTGATATTTTTATCCCTCCAAAATTATTTTGGACTGATATTCTTTCTTTTCTCTCCCTCTTTCTCTTCTTTTCTTCTGCCCGAACTTCCCCTATTTATAGGATATTTGAGCAAATGGGGGTCGGCTGAAATTAGGCAAATTGCCTAACTTTTAATATATTTTTTTTCTTAACAAGTGTAGCCGCCCCTTTTACACTTTTCACACACAATCCTCCACAAAAGTGTAAAATCAATATATATACTATTGTACTCAATCCTCACAAAACTCTATTGTATCAGAGAAGGTAGCTTTTGACTTTTGTTATAGCAAATTATTTTTATTTTACCGAGCACCGAATCGAATGATTCGTTTCCCGGGTCGATCTCTCGAGGAAGGCGGTTCGGAATTTAGTATTGGTATCGATAACATATAATAACAAAATAAATCCTACACATTCTAATCACGATAGGGTTGGAAAATTATCAACTAAGAAATAACAAAAGACGATAATCTACCTAAAAATATAAACGACAAAAAGATAGACGAGCTAGGGTATCGGGAATAATCGCTTCCGGTTCTATACACATTTAACGGCAATTAATAACTCGGTTAAGTGGTTCAACTAACTAATTAATTTAGCGGTTTAACCTCACTAACTCTCGAGGATCAATAGTTACTTACCCCTTCAGTTTCTTATATTGTTATTTATTAGTTTTGACGTTTAACAATTGGAGAAGGATAATGTACATACACGCATGTTCAAACCAATTAATATAATCTAATTTGTATTATATTTACCAATAATCACATAATTAATCAGCCACTTGAGCTCGTTGAATCGTTCCTCGTTTCGAGTTTCCTTATCATTTAAGCATTAGATTTGATCAAATAGAAAGTGTGTTCTTTACTTCCTTTGTACCCTGCTGAAATTCCACTTGGTTTAATTAATTAACTCATTATATGGCGGCTAATTCGTGGACTTTTTATCTTCAACTTTAGTTATTGGAGTATTACTTTGTACCTATCTCTGGCTGCCTGTTGACAATTCAAATTGCAACCTCATTACATATTTAAGTATAAATATAAAAAATGACCGATAAAGTTTGTATTAATGATTTGAATGTAGAGACATGGATGGACCCGAAGATCCAAAATTTCGATGGATGATTGAGAGATATTGCTAGGTTATGCGTAAGATATATATATTTTTTTACGAGAATCTAATTGTTAGATCTCAATTGGTCAACTATTATATATATATTTTTTTAAGATATATTAGTAAATAAAAGATTACAAACCACGCAATAACTTAATTAGAACAGCTAAAAAGTTTAATCGAGGAAAACTGCACCACGCACGCAACCTAAATCTGAAAAACACACACTTAACAAAAACAAAACAAATCTTTTTTCGTAGAAACTAAAAAACTCTAATAAATGACGAATAACCAACACAAACAAAAAAGAAATCCAAAAAAGATTTTAGATGAGTACAATTAATATGATGCAATTAATTAAAACCAAAACCTATTGAACTAACATTACACTTTCCCTTACTCGTACACAATCCATACACGAAGAAATCCAACCTTGAGAGAATTAAAGTAACCTTCATAACTTAAATACCCATCACTCACTCGATTACTTCGTCCGAGTTGAAATACCCATCACTCACTCGATTACTTCGTCCGAGTACCTCACGTACAACGTGTACTCAATCACTCCGTGGTTCGTCTCCACATCGTACGAATATAGCTTCGTGATCGCGTAACCGCGCGCGAACCGGAAGACCCCCGTGCCCCCGACCACCGCCAGCTCGCGCGTTGGGTCGTCTATCTGATTCCGCCCGAGCATGCAGATGGTGCTGCCCGCAATCTCCCCGGACGTGAAGTAGAAGTTGAGGTTCATGGCAAGTGCCGTCTTCGCCAGGTCAGCGGACGTTATCAAACCCTGGATTCGCCCCACTTTTTTCGAGCCTGGGTCGGGCAGGGCCGTCAGGAGGTCGTCGAGTGCGCGGACCTGCCCGAAGCTCGTTGGGGAGGTCGAAGTGATCGAGGCTCGGGCAACCTCGTACACGGTCTGGTTTTCGCCACCTAGGACGTCTTGCACGTACAAGTGGATCTTGGCCGAGACCTCGCCGCCAGATCGGCTGATGACGTGGAACCATGATGACGTGGCGCGTTCGTGGGCTAGGGCGTTTAGGAAAAAGGAGGTGAAGAAAAAGATGTTGGTGATCACAATAAGGTTAGCCATTGTTGATATTGTCTTGAGTAGGTTTAGTGTTTGTGTTTTGGGTTTTATAGAGGGGGTGTTGTGGAGGGGCGTGAATGGAATTGTGTTAAAATTTGGGGGATGGTGTGTAATTAAATGGGAATCTGAATGAATTTATCTACTAATGTGGGGAGGCGAAATTTGACTTCGTATTTATTTGAATGACTTTGTAATTATTGTAAGCAGCCATAGGGCTTTTATATAATTACTGGAAAAATTTTATAATTAGTCTCACGAGTCATATTTTGAATGTAATTAATGACCTAATTAGTTAACTTAAAATAACGCAATTAGACAGCTTAATTATATCACGAGATTGTCAATGACTGTCAGGTGTAACTAATACGCATATATATCAGAACGTGGTGCAAGAGATAGAATATTACAACCATACAGTTTGTTCATAAGTTAAATGGAAAATATCTCAAAATGAACGCACTGATATTTTCAACCTAATTCATTTTGTTCATAACTTATGTTCATTTTGAGATATTTTCATAACTAATACAAATTAATTGATTGAAAATAACTTATGTTCATTTTGAGATATTTTCATTCAAATGAAATATTACAACCACACAGAATTATTAACTTATGAACAAAATGCAAAATATCTCAAAAATTCAAAATAAAAATATCAGAACGTGGTGCAAGAGATAGAATATCTCATTTGAATTTTTGTCTAGACACTTTCAAAATATTTCTTCATAAGTTGATACAAAAAATTAATTATAATTTATAAAATACTTTATCTAATTAATATATCAAGCTTTAAGAGCCTACAATTTAAGTGGTGTAGATTAGGATTATTATTATTATTTATAATATTAGTTAGTTTGGAGAATAAACTAGGGTTTAGTTTAAGAATCTTATTTATAGGGCTCTTATGCTTTGTTATTAGGGGAGTTGATTATTGAATGAAATATGAATTGAGTGTTTATCGTGTTTTGGTGTTCTTAAGGTTGCGACCTCATTAATATCGTCTCACTCATACGCTTCCCTACATCAATTGGTATCAGCAGTCAGTACGATTCGCGATGTCGCCGGGACGACAAGATGCCGCAAACGCACGACGTGACGCAAACCTTCAACGATCGATTACAACAGATCGACTACCATTTTCAACAGTTGGACGTACGATTCACGGATTGGTTTGCTGATCTTTCGACGGGGATCGAGGATTTGCATATGACGCTTGACAACGTGATCTGGGATTTGCAAACGTACCGTGACGCCGGCAACCGGGGCGTGCACGGGGGAATTCGCGGAGGACGTGGAGGCCGAGGTCCCGGCGGGGCGCCCCGCCGGAGATCTCCACAACCACCGTCCGGCGACGAAGACGACGAGGAGACAGTCTCGGAGGTGAATCCCTTTGACGATTTTCTAACCCCGCATGTCAAGGCTGACCCCTTCGCTATATACAGCAGCCGTGACATGCGGCAACGGGGCCCGGTCTTCATTGACGGCGACGATCAACGCAGCGATTAAGGCAGGCGCGAGGACGCTGCCTTCGTCAGCGGATATCGTGCCCGACATGATTGGGGACTTGATCGCGAATATGGTCAATGGGAGGGCCCGTTTCGCGTTGACATCTCTGAATTCGACAGTGAACAAGTTGACGGGCCATTGTACGACGGTCCGCCGATCTTTGATGAAGAGCCTTCGATGACGGAGAAGAATCTTTGCAGGGACATGGGAGTAGATGAGAATATTAAATATCGAGATACAGAGACGGGGCAAGTGATATCACCTTTCTCGACTGGATAGATCCCTTATGTAGTGAGGCTTAATCCAGATGAGGATAAACAAAATGTTTTGTTAGCAGGAACGAGTGATAAAAAAAATTGTGCAGTGGGATATTAATACAGTGTGGGAGTTTGGGATTCTGATGATTATAAAGTATGTTAGTGAGGGAAGGTGTTGGAAAGTGTTTAGGACTTTCAACTGTCATGAGGGAAGGTGTTGGTTTTAGAATGACTATCAAGAGAGTGTTGAACTGCTTGGGCGACATTCAACTTTCGTGTTCGACCGGAGGAAACGACGAAGGTTTCCTACCATGAGTTCGACACCACACGCCGATCACGGGAGCGCATCGGCTTCGAGGGCGAAGCCTTCCGAACCCGGGGAGGATGGTGTAGATTATTATTATTATTATTATTATTTAACTTGGAGAAGAAACTAGGGTTTAGTTTAAGAGTCTTATTTATAGGGCTCTTGTGCTTTATTATTAGGAGAGTTGATTATTGAATGAAATATGAATTAGGTGTTTATCGTTTTTTGGTGTTCTTTAGATTGCGATCTCATTAATATCGTCTATCTCGTACGCTTCCCTACATCATTAAGTTTCCACATTAGCCTTTTAGACTACAATTAAAGAACAACGAACAGTTGGCTACAAGAATGCTATATACGAATGATTATTAATATAGTGCTTGGATTTAAAAAAAAAAAAAAAAGAAAAAAGAAAAGAAAAAACCAGTTATAAAGTAGTATGACTTTTGGAAAATTAAATCTTACATCTGTATCACCTATCAAAACAATAATAAATCATAATAGAACTATTCGGATGTCTCGTTGACATTGACCATTCAGCAAACCCAATCACAAGATTCATTCCAATAACAATTGTATTTTCAACATTGCTTAAAGTTTTTTTCCCACGTAAAATTCGGAGTTTAACATCTTATAACATTAAATAAATGAAGTATTCTCTTTTTCACTAACCACAAGAAACTGCGAATGACACTGTAGTTTAGTATGAATTAATTAAGTGATTCCAAAGCCAGTACGTGAACTCAACTCGTTAAAGTTAAACGAGTTGAGACTGTTTGATACATTGAACAAATCGAATTTAAACTCATTTAGTTATGCTTGTTAGGGTTTATTAATTAAAACTAAAAAAATATATCTTTTTATATAATTATTTATAATTCGGCTCGTCAAAAGTTCGACCTAAGCCCATCTAAAGCTGGTTTATTGATTCGTTCGAGCATACTCGATAAAGACCCAATCACGAGCTCATACACCTCTCGTTGCGAACCTCTTGAATTTAATTGAAAAAAAAAAAAAAATAGAATTTCTTGGTTGCATATCTTAAGGCGTGTAAAAGTTTGTTTTGATACTTTTAACACATTTAACTCTACCTCAACTTTTAAGAATATTCAATCTTGTAGAACGATGTCTAAAATTAGACCAAAAATCTTGTTGCTATATCTAATTTCACTCTATTCTAATTTGTCAAAGGTGCAATTTTAATTAAGCAGCCATACTTTTTAAATAAAAAAATATATACTCGTAACATGAAATGTCACGATTGTCAAAGGTGCTATAAAACATTAAAAGTTTCATTTGCGTGACATTGGAACATTATAAATAAATAAATATGATAAAAAACCACGATTGTCTAACATTAGTCAGTAACACCAGAGCAATATTTTCTATTCCTAGCTATCATGCACTTCATGATCAACTATAAGTAACCCTCATGTGCCCATTCCCAAAATCACAATCAAACCAAGAAAAAAATTCCAAAGTGTGTCCACATTAAAAGTGACAAATATGGGAAATCAATTCAAACTTTTTGTACTCTTTTCCATTTTAATGATCATGCCTGAAGCCAATGGCTTTGGGGAAAAATTTACTCAACTACAATTATACGTTCAAGACATGCTTCATGGCCCAACCCCAACACCTATAAACGTTGCCATGGCCAATTCCACGCCCTCTTCACCGACGTTTTTTGGGCTTGTTGCCGTTCTGGATGACCCAGTGAGAACTGGGCCCAGTTTGGATGCCGAGATCGTGGGCCGGGCCCAAGGGATGATTGTCTTCGCCTCCATAGCAGAGACAAGCATCCACATGACATTCGACCTCGTTTTTACGGGTGGAGAGTATAATGGGAGCACGCTCAATGTGCAGGGACGAAATCCATATCTGCGTGATTATCGAGAAATATCAATAGTGGGTGGGACGGGAGGTTTCCGGTTGGCGCGTGGACACATTGGGGTGAATACAGTGTCGATTAACAGCACGTCTGGCGATGCATTTTTTCATTATAATATTACCGTGCTACATTATTGATATGCACCCAATTTGTTTGAGGTTGGTGAANATTAAGTATTGAAGGTCTTGGACCCTTGAATTTAAACCTAATAGGGGCAAGTAAAGTCTTGGACCCTTGAATTTGTTACCTTGTGTTTGTGATGGAATAAAGAGGTTTGTTTAAAGTCTTTTAGCTACCATTATCAAGGATTGAAATTTGAAGGTCTAACTTAAGTGGATGTACAATGGAAATATTAAAAATATAAATTTTGGAGTGAAACAATGTATAGAGAGAGAGAGTCTGTGTACATTCGAATAACTATTTATAATTTTTTTATTATTATGAATTATCTTTTTTTATTTGTTACTCATGAAACAAACACATTACTTTGTATCTATGAGAACTAAAGAGCATCTCCATCTCCAGTGCTCTATCATTGACATTGAAAAATTAATGACACATGACATAATATAATTGGTATTGTCTAATGAATGTCAAATAAATGTACTTGACATTGACAAAAAATTTGGACCGACAAATCCATATATAAAGTATAATTTTTTAAATAAGTAAATAAATGTTACATCTATATCACCTATCAAAACAATAATACATTATACATAATAGAGCTTGTTTTATTCTTAGCACCAATTTTGGATTCGGATGCTTCGTTGACATTGGCCATTCAGCAAATCCAATCACAAGCTTCATTCCAATTCCAATAAAACTAGTGCGTGGCCCGTGCGATGTATAAGAAAACAATATTACGATTGTATTATAAAAAAAATATATAGATAACATTAATCATGATTTATTCATTGTTTTTAAATTAAATCGTGTTAGACACAGTCCGACCGAATAGACCGAGAACCAGTTTATAACCAGTCTAGTTCGCTTGAATAAAATATTTGCTATCGAATTCGTCAACACCAGTCGGTTGGACTGGTAGGATTGATACGATTCTAAATAAATTTTGCTAGATTTAAAATTTAAATAAAATTACATATTTAAATAAAATAGAGACTTATAAATTATCTATCATTTAGTTTAATTATTTTAATTTATAAATTTTTTGGCTATTTAAGTAACACATTTTATTTAAAGTTATTACAAGAAATGCTATATATATATTTATTAAAATGTTCATAGATTAAAATCTATGAACAAACCACAAATGATTTAATAAATAACTTGATCGTTTCGATGACGATCCGGTTATGAAAGCGTTATATTTACTGTACGTTAATTAACATCATAAAAAAATATTATTTAATTCACATAAATTAATAAAATGATATATAAATGATCATAAATCATTAAACATGTTGTCATAAAAGTATTGTTAATATGGTTATTTGAAGTTTAGACTAAATCACATTCACGTAATAAAGTATTTTCAAAATTAAAATTTATATTTAGGTTTAATAATCGGTTTGTTTTGGTAAAATTGATACATAAATTAGTCACCTGGGACTAACCAAGTTGTGTCAAGTTTTTTTACTATTTTAAATATCACATAAAATTAATTCAATCAACCTTAATTCAATCACCCGATTGATCCAAAGAAATTTTCTTATTTCTTTAAATATATTTAATTTTATGAAATAAAATATTTTATGATTCATATAATAAATGTCTACCAAATGATAGTATATTAAGATTATAAATTATATATTTAAAGATGAATTAATTATTTTTACTTTATGCATATTAATAAAAAGTAAACATAATAATTTTCAAAAAATTAAGATTAATTTATTGATTATGCAATTTAAAGAATATTTTTAGCATTCAATAGTTTTTTAAAGGAACAATATAAAGACCGAGATTCTAAAACTTTTTTTATATTTTCAATTGAGATTTCATAAATATAAAGACCGATATTTTAATGTTATTCGTTGTTTCTCAGAAAAAAATAAAAATAAAAACATGCACACATAATAAATCTTAGCCGGAATTTTAAATAATAAAATTAACTAAAGCCCAAAATTTAAGGTAACATTTAATGTTGTATGATTTTTAAAGAACAAAATAAGAAAAATAATAAAACTTACTATTTATAGGCTACATTAAATTTTGACCCATTGTTTTCAATACCGTACCTTACCGGTAATACCGGATACCGACTATTGGTACGTTATTTAATAAAAAATAAACATAGTAATTTTCAAAAAAATAAGATTAATTTATTGATTAAGCAATTTAAAGAATATTTTTAGCATTCAATATTTTTTTAAAGGAACAAATATAAAGACCGAGATTCTAAAACTTTTGTTATATTTTCAATTGAGATTTCATAAATATAAAGACCGATATTTTAATGTTATTCGTTGTTTCTAAGAAAAAATTAAAAATAAAAACATGCACACATAATAAATCTTAGCCGGAATTTTAAATAATAAAATTAACTAAAGCCCAAAATTTAAGGTAGCACTTAATGTTGTATGATTTTAAAGAACAAAGTAAAAAAAATAATGAAACTTACTATTTATAAGATGCATTAAATTTTGACTTACTTTTTGTTACTATTTTTAGTAAATGGTTATTCTTATTATATATATATAGACTTTATATTTTCCACGTTGCTTGAAGGTTTTTGCCCATGTAAAACTCAGAGTTTAAATAAATGAACTATTCGTTTTTTCACCAACTATATGGGCCTAATTATTTTTATAAACATATATAATACATTATAATTAAACTATAAATACAAAAATATACATTCATAGTTATTTTTTATGAGTTTTAATTGTTCAACATCGCTCTACAGTAACATTGTTGAATTTTTTATTATTTTTTTTCCGTCTCAACAATATCAGAAGTCACTTCAAATATACACTTGTTCTAAAAGTAACTCACTTTGAGATATTTTCACATGATTTTTTGGGTATATGTTCTAAAAATATTTTTCCATAAGATGATATGAAATTTAAATTATAATGTATAAAATACTTTTATCTAATATATCAAGCTTTAAAAGCCCTACAATTAAGTTTTTACATTAGTTTTTTTGATAAATAAGAAACAAACAGTTAGCTACAAAAATGTTAATAAATCTGAATGAATGTTTAATTTTTTCTTTCAAACCTAATAAAAAGAAGAGTTTTGCTTTCACCAAAATCAATAACAAGGATTTCTATTTATTGAACTCTGATTATAGTACTTGGATTTTTCAAAAAAAAATATATATATATATATATATATATATGAAAAAATATATAAAGTATAATTTTCGAAAAAAATAAATCTTCTTACATCCATACCACCTATCAAAACAATAATAGGCCATACATAATAGAACTTGTTTTATTACCAATTTTGGATTCGGATGCCTCGTTGACATTGACCATTCAGCAAATCCAATCACAAGCTTCAATCCAATAAGTAACTATTGTCAACATGCTTGCAGGTTTATTCGCACGTTAAATTCGGAGTTTAATAAAATAGAACTACTTAGTTGCATATCTTAAGGCGTGCAAAAGTTTTGTTTTGACTTTTTAACATTCACTCTACGTCAATTTTTAAGAGCATCCCAATGCTCCACTTTGAACATTAATTAAATTTGAACACATGTCAAATGATGAATGGAATGTAAATTCATGTAATATGAATGTCAAAAGAGAAGACTTTAACTTGGAATGCACATCACCAATGCATCCCTTTCAAAAGCTTAAAATATGTTAGATTTTTTATGAGTTAGCTTTCAAACACTCTTTAGAAAACTAGAAAGTGGGCTTCACACTTTGGATGTTTATTGTCTTCATGTCAGCATAAAAGAGTCCATAACATTATGGATTGGAGATTAATTTTTGTTTTCACTTTATAACTTGATGATGTGGCTAACATTTTATTAAGTCAACATCTCACATTGGAGATGCTCTTAGATGAACTACATTGAAAGATGTCGAGCTATAAACACAAAACAATCACCTCTTAAGTAAACGATCACCAGGAAAATAACATAATTTAAAATCAATCTAAACTTATGCATTTAAGAAAAATTAGACAAAAACTCTAGTTACTATACCTACTAGTACAGAGCCCGTGCGATGCACGGGGTGCACAATTTTAAGGCTATTTATCCAGGCTTATAATTAGATACATGAGTAAAGAAAAATGTATGTGATATATATAGTACGTGACCCGTGCAAAGCACGAGATATATTTATTTGGAGAATATTATATTATAAGATGCAATAATCAATAAAAGTTTATAATACACAAGAAAATTGTACAATGTTCAATAAAAGTTTTATAATATTCAAGTGGAGTCTTAAAGTCTCTTGTACATTAAGACAACTGACAAAATAATATTTTAATCAATGAGTTTCCATTCCTTGTAGCCAAATTGTGAATGTGATTTGAGGGGTACTACAAATCGATATATAGCTGACTTGCTTTTTTCATTGTAGTTTTTTTTTCTTTTTTTTTATAATGAATTTAAAGATATTCTAAAATATAGCAAAAATTAATTTTTTTATTACAGTTAAGAATTTTACTAAATATAAACTCTCAATCTATGGTGTTAATCAACGTTTAAGTCTAAAAAATTAAGAAATTTTTACCTCTTTTAATCAACGTTTAAGTCTAAAAAATAATAGAGTTATTATAAGTTTTTTTTCTACATCTTTTAAAAGATTAAATATGAGCATGTCATGGCTAGCTTGTAAAATAATTAATATATTATCTCACTAAAACATTTATACTAAAAAAAATTAATTTTAGCATATAAATTTATCCCTTGATATAAGAGAAAGTAACAGTTTTACTTATTGTTGTTCACCATATAATATTTAATTATTATTTTATTATATAATAAAAAAAATATTGTTAAATACTGTAGTAGAATTGTTATAAAATTATATGATTTTTTTTTACAATATGGATTTAATATTTTTTATGATTTGATAATATAAACAAATCTATACTTAACTTTGACAAATAAATACTTTAGTAAGTATTTAATGTATATACTAAATAGGAATACATTTGGTATAATCAAATAAAATATAACCAAATAAGTCAAAGTATACATTTTTGTTTGGTATTTGATTTTTTTATTATTAAAATCTTTTTGTTATACTTACCTTTTTAAAATAAAACAAATAAATAAATTAAATATTATAATACCAAAATAGTAATGACATTTAATGCAGTTGACTTTTCTGGATAGTAAATATAGTAAATAGAATCTCCTTTTATATAAGTATAGATTGTATAGTACGGAAATAGTAATACAATAAATGTTGTTGACTTTTCTTTATACTAAATCTGGTAAATGGTATACCTTTTAATATAAGTATAGATATTTAATTCCACTCTATTCTAATTTGTCAAAGTTTGCAATTTTATTTAAGCAGCCATACTTTTTAAATAAAAATATATCTGCTCATAACATGAAATGTCACCATTGTCAAAGGTGTTATACAGTATGGCATGATTGGTATGAAAGAATGACATGAGAATGGAATGATCATTCCCTTCCTTATTCTTATTCCCATGATTAGTATATTTATTGGAAGGAATGACCATTTCAATGGGAATGGCAAAATCCATCTCCATGGGATTAACAATTTCATAGTAAATGTAAGGTTTTCTCATTCCCATGTGTGTAGGAATCAATTTTTTAAAAAATAAAATTAACAAATAATAATAAAAAATAAATATATAATATATAACATAAATCATGATTAAGATATATTAAATAAAATTATTTTTAAAAAAAATTCAAAGAAAAAAATTAAAAACTTACTTTTATTTATTTTTTAATTAGATATATTAAATACTTATATAAAAATAAAACTAAAAAAAGCATTTATATATAATTTAAAAATATATTATTTTATTGTTATATATTATTAAAAATATATTATTTTTATATATTAAAAATATATTACTTTTAAAAATATATTAATAAAAATATATTATTGAAAAAAATATTAAAAGTATATATTATTAAAAATATATTACTTTATTTTTAAATATTATTAAAAATATATTATTTTAAAAAATAAAATTCAAATAAAAATTAAAAACTTACTTTTATTTACTGTTTAATTAAAAAATAAAATAGATATTATTAAAAATATATTACTTTTTATTTTTAAATATTATTTAAAATATATTATTTTTTATATATTAAAAATATATTACTTTTAAGAATATATATTTTTTATATATGGTTGAAAAATATATTATTTTATTTTTAGATATTATTAGATTTTTATATATTATTAAAAAATATATTATTTTATTTTTAGATATTATTAAAAATATATTATTTTTATATTATTAAACAATATATTATTCTATTTTTATATATTATTAAAATATATTATTGAAAATAGTTTATTTTATTTTTATATATTATTAAAAAAGCATTTATAATTTATTAAAATTTTATTATTTTTTAAAAAAAGTTTTTATTTATTTTTATAATAAAAAATAATAATGTCATTCCATTCCAGTCCTATTCATTCTGCATACCAAACGCATCAATGACAAAGCATGTTTCATTCCATTCCCATAATCATTCCATTTTTCAATTCATTTCATTCCTACCAAATTTCATTCCATCATACCAATCATGCCATAAAACTTTTATTCACAAGAGCAATATTTCCTATTCCTAACTATCATTCTTAGCTATCATGTACTTCATGATCAACTATAAATAACCCTTTAATTTGTGCCCATTCCCAAAATCACAATCAAACCAAGAAAAATTTCCAAAGTGTGTCCTAAGAATGACAAATTTGGAAAATCAATTCAAACTTTTAATGATAATGTCTCAAGCCAATGGCTTTGCCTCCAAAAAAAGGTTCTTACAAAATTTTCCAAGTGGGGAAACAATGACTCAACTACAATTGTATGTTCAAGAGACATGCTTCCTATAAACGTTGCCATGGCAAATTCCACCCCCACTTCACCGACATTTTTTGGGCTTGTCGCCGTGCTGGATGACCCAGTGAGAATTGGGCCCAGTCTGGATGCCGAGATCGTGGGCCGGGCCAAGGGATGTTTACCTTCGCCTCAATAAAGGAGACAAGCATCCACATGACATTCGACCTCTTTTTTACGGGTGGAGAGTATAATGGGAGCACGCTCAATGTGCAGGGAAGAAATCCTTACCTGCAGAACTATCGAGAAATGTCGATAATGGCGGGATGGGAGATTTCCTGTTGGCGCGTGGACACATTGGGGTGAATACGGTGTCGATTAATACCACGTCTGGCGACGCGTTTTTTCATTATAATATTACTATGTTTCATTATTGATATGCACAGTTTGTTTGAGGCCGTTGAGTTTGGTGTTTGATCGACCGAAAAATGGTCGTATTTGTGTTTGTGTTGTGTTTTTTCTAAATGTTTGGAATAAAGAGGTTTGTTTAAATTAGTCTTTTAGCTACCATTATTATTAAGTATTGAAGGTCTTGGACCCTTGAATTTAAACCTAATAGGGGCAAGTAAAGTCTTGGACCCTTGAATTTGTTACCTTGTGTTTGTGATGGAATAAAGAGGTTTGTTTAAATTAGTCTTTTAGCTACCATTATCAAGTATTGAAGGTCTAACTTAAGTGAATGTACAATGGAAATATTAAAATATAAATTTCGGATAGCGAAACAATATATATAGAGAGAGAGTTTATATACGTCAGGAACAAATATTTATATATATATATTTTTTTTGTTATTATTATAAATTATCTTTTTTATTAGTTACTCATGAAACAAACACATTATTTTGTACATATGAGAACTAAGGTTTTCGATGTACGAGTGAAATGTGATAGAAATATAATAAAATGCTTAAATATGATAAAATGCCATTTAATATGAACTAGTACAATAGCCGTGTATTACACGGGTGTTGAATTAGAAAACTTTTGTAAAAAATATTAAATATTTTGAATTAGAAAGCTTTTGTAAAAAATATTAAATATTTTATAATTTAATTTTATATAAAACATTACTTTGAGTTTTAATTAAATTGTCAAATTATATTTTTTTAATCATAATAATTAAACACCCGTGTTGAATTTTTTTGCATATATCATATAAAAATATCGATATTCTTTACTATTACATAAGTACAAAAATATATATCTTAAATAAATAGAAATAATATGGTAATATGTATATACATAAGTGTAGAATATATTTATTTGATATTAAGCAAAATAAATTATTTTTTTTACTTAATTAGATGCTTAATACATCTAAGTCTCGTATCAGTTGTGCTTCACAGTTTTTTAACTTTATATGTAATTTTAGAATTTAGATAAATAATTATTTATTTTTATTAGATTGACAACATACCAATTAGATAAATTATTGGCTCTAGCAAATGGGAAAATTTTATAACTGTCACAATTTAAGAAAAATATTACACAATAATAACCAGGCATACACAATCCAAACAGTTAACAATCATAAACAAAAAACAAATAAAAAAACACAAAAACTTTCAGGAAAAAAAAACCCCGATTCATTCACAAAAGAAATTAGAGAAAATAAAAAATTTGGAATAAAAAACACAAAAGAAAGAAGAAAGAGAGTGACGAGATTAAAAGGACAAGCAAATCACAATCTCATTAATGGTTTATTCTTCCAAAACTAAACTATTAAATTAACAAATAAAAAATATTAATTTATATCAAAGTCTAACTCCAAAGCGTGATTTTTTGCCAAATAGGATTCCAAAGCATGAGAGTTTGCCACGTAGGTTCAGCGCATTCTGAAATTATATATAGAGGGGATTATTTTAAGTCATACAATTCTTTGAATAATCGTTCTGTTTTTTGTATATTGTTTTAGCATAATTAATGTTTTCGAACCCAATTGACATATATGTAGAAAAGTAATTTTATTTTATGTTATATTGTAAGTTAAATAAGATTTATTTGGACATATTTATAATTTATTTTATGATGTAAGATTAACTTCGTTCATTATTTTCAATAGTATTGACATACAGAATATTTCATCATATATAAATAATTAGTTTTATTTGCATATATTAAATTAAAGATCGTCTAAACATGATTAGTATATAATTTATCAAATATATAAGAATAAAAGAGGTTAGTATATCTGAAAAATGTGGATATTTAATTCAAAATATATGTATCTAATTAGAAAGNAAATGCTGACGTGAAGACAAATTTAGGGATATTAAATACAGACAATAATTTAAAAATAAAAGTAAAAACTGTGAATTCTGAAATGGTGGAGAATTTAGAGAGTGATTGGATATGAATTCAACTAGTAAAAAATTGGTTATTTTTTAACTATAAGTAAGTTTAAAAAAAAGTAGTATAGTTAGTTGTTAGTGAATATATTAAAACAATATTTAAATTAAAATAATTAAAGTTGATTTGATTAAAAGTAGGAGAAAATAATTGGAAGTGATGGTTAGTTAAAATTATGTGAGTGAATGAATAGTGAATTAAAGTTGATGTGATGTGTAATAATGATTGATTGATATTATTTAATTATACTGATAATATTAGAGATAATGGAGTTGAGTTAAAATAGAGTTAAATTTGAGTTTTGATTGAGATATTTACTGTACAATTCATATACAATCACGCCCTTAGTTTCTTACTTTACTAAAAGCTATTTTAATGTTCAAGCAAAGTTATTTGCAATAAATTAAATTAGTCTATTTTTTATAGATAATCTATTTTGTTATTGAATGTTCAATATATAATCATGGATCATGGATCATGGATCATGCTTGCGCGTCTTCATTAATTATTATGTAAATTATTGTTGTTCTACCTTTTATTTTACAATTTCTGTTTTTATTTTATTATTTATTTTTTATCTTTATTTTTTAAATTATTATGTAAATTATTGTTAGTTCTACCTTTTGTGAAACATAATTTCTTTTGATCATCCGTGTATTACACGAGTGTTGTACTAGTAGGTTTCTATTACTAAATACTCTTAGTACATTTCATATGTGATCATTTGTATGCTTTTATTTTTGTATGATTAAACAATTAACTTTTAAAACCAAAACAATTAACTTTTTGTACGGTACCCGTGTCTCGTATTGGTATCAATGCTTCGTAGAAAGACATGAAAACTTAAAATTTTTCACACACAAAAAAAGAAAGCATATATATTTAAAAACTGCACGAAACTCCCAAACGTAGCCTTAGTTAGTTCGTAATGTAAGTAGAACAATTCCTATTTACAAACTTTATGAATTATTCAAAACTATAATACGCGATTACTTGATTTTGAAACTTTATGGAACACCTTTCCTTCTTTCTCACGGTAAGTCCGTTAGCATGATTAAAAAAAAGGTTGCTTATGGGCTAGTTGGCAATTCTTTTACATCATTCTCAATTTCTTCAATATTATCATTTTTCCTCATAACAATCTCCTATAAATAACACTATATATCAAGCCTATTCCCAATATCCAAACAAGAAACAAAACACATAGTCCAAAAAAACTAT
>BKCP01009181.1:575607-594743 GCA_008636005.1 Striga asiatica | reverse complement strand
ATCAAGGTATGCAGCATATTAGAACACAGGAGCTTATATGCTTCACAAGCGACATATTAGCTTGAAATCCTTTCACTTGCAAATATAACTAATTAATCAAACGAACAAGTGAAAAGGCACTGTTCGAAACTAAAAGTTCCTCACAGTTAAAGCGAAATTGTGCAGCAGAAATCAAAGTATAAATTTCACAATAAATTGGACAGCGTTTGTTAACAATGCAAAAGATATGAACTTACCAGAATATTGTGCAGCAGGAAAGAGGAATATAAACCAAACAATCAACACATATAAAAAGGAGGGTCTTTTCTGTTTGCTTTGGGGAGAGTCTGCAAACACTTAAAAATTGGATCTTTTCTTTTTCCGTTCTATAATCGAAAAAACAAAAAAATATCCCCTTATCAACGTATGCAACATATTAATCAAACGAACAAGTTAAAAAGAACAGATCGAAACTAAATGTTCATCACAATTACAGCAAAATTGTGCAGCAAATAGTATAAATTCACAATAAATTAAAGTTCACAATGCAAAAGATATGAACTTACCAGAATATGTATCGAATCGTATGTAGTTGTGTGCTAATTTTTCTGTCCCCCATGCCTTCATCGGAAAATATAGATAAAGCTTAAGATGGACCACGAATTTATTGTTGGGCATCAGATGGCCAAAGTCCAATTACTAACTGGGTTCAAGATTTTGTATAAGCCCAGATACAAAACGCACAAGTGTTAAAAATAATTATACTTAATTTTAAAATAAATAAATTATGTTAAAGTTTTAAATAACTTTTTAAAAATTTATGTTATTATTTAAATTTAATAATTAATTGATACTATTTAATTATAGTAATATTAATGAAAGTTAAGTTAGATTAAAATTAAATTGAATTTAAAGTTAAAATATTATAAAAAAAATTATCCAACCAGTCAAAGGTAAACTTATATACAATTGCTAAAAGTTATTAAGTATTCATTTGGAATTTCAAAAATCTTAAAACATGATGAATTGTTCAATTTATTTATTAGTTGTATTTTTCTGAAAATTTGTAAGATTTACTAAGACTAGTTTTTGTCCCGTGCATTTGCACGGAAAATTATATGATACATGAAAAAATAATAAAAATTATAAACAATAATAAAAATCATAACAAATTCATTGAAAAAAATTAAGAAAAAAAAATATAAATATTCTTAAACAATTCTTTATAAAACAACGTCGTTGTTTTTCTATCGTCAAAATCTCCCTCAGCTCAAATCAAAATCTTCAAACCCCACTGACTCGTAACTCTAAAAAGCGCCACGTATAATTGCTCATGACTAAATGCAGAGCTCTTCAGTAGTAAGCCGACGTGCGACAGAGACTGTCTTTGGCTCTTATTGATCATGGGCAAAAATTCAAAATTGGTCCTACAATTTAGCCACTGTCCAAAAAACCACCCCGATATTGACCACTTTCAATTTAGATCATATAATTTGTCAATTTCATCAATTTTGGTCCTTTTTTATCCGCACCCTGGATTAAAAAGTGACGTGGCATGAAAAAAGGACCAAAATTGATGAAATCGACAAATTATAGGACCAAAATTGACGTGCCACGTAGATCATAACCACGCCATGTAAAATTAAAAAACTGACACGTCATGCCACGTCACTTTTTAATCCAGCGTGCTGATGAAAGGACCAAAATTGATGAAATCGACAAATTATAGGACCTAAATTGAAATTGGTCAATATCGGGGTGGTTTTTTGGACAGTGGCCAAGTTATAGGACCAATTTTGAAATTTTGCCTTGATCATGTCATAGCATAAGAAACACTTCTTTATATTGTTTGTCCTTGACTCTTATTGATTGATAGAGATTGTCTTTGCTTCTTAATAAAAAAAATACCATCTAAATATAAATGAGTAAATATAATATTAATTTTTTATATAAACAAAAAATTTAAAGTAATTGATAATAAGTATAGAATTACCCTTGCGGATTCAAGTTATTTCAACGATGTTCTTTTTATATATCTAAGATTTAATTTTTTTTCTGATTTATATGAATATAAGCACATTTGACTAATTTTTATAAAATTTATTGAAAAAAGTTACTATTTTTTTGAAAAAACTGATAAGATATTAAGATAATATTGTACTTAACATAAATGTGGGATTAATTAAAATAAATCTTTTTAATATAGTCATTAACTAATTAAATTTAACTATAAAAAACCTTCTTAAATGTGAGATTAATGAGTAATTAATTAAAAAAAATGTAACTTCTTTTGGAGGGAAAGTGAAAATATTTTTATTAAATGTTTTATTAAATGGGATTAGCTAGCAATTATATATATATATATTTCAATAACAAATATCATACTGAAAATTCATATAAAATTCCACCTCTAAAATTAATATTTTCAAAAATTCATTTTAAAATTAATAATCGTAAAATGTCTCATATTTGAAAAAAAAAATGTAAAAAATATCACTAAAATTTTCAGAGGAAAAGTAAAATTACGGGTACCAAATTAACACATAGGTTTGGAGAAAAAAAAAATAATAATAACAACTTGTAAATTCGCCAAATTCTAACCCCAAATAGACGCTGACCACCACGCAACCACCACTCTCGGGGCGGCGATGCTCGCCGGAGCCCACATGCTGCCCTCTCTGCTATGACCCCCAAAAAACTCCGAACAAATCCTTGCGTCATCCAAAATATTCTGCAACTCACCTCGCGCGGCCACCTCCGTGAAGCCGTCGACGCATTGCCTCTCGCATCCCGCCAGGGATTCTCCGTCAGCCCCAGCATCATCGCCGCCCTCATCCGACAATGCGCGGCCACGAAATCGATCAAGGAAGGCAAGCTCGTGCACCTCCACCTGAAGCGCACCGGCTCGAAGCACCCCGGCCCCTTTCTTTCAAACCACCTGATCAACATGTACGCGAGCTGCGGCGACCACGAGACTGCCCGCCAGGTGTTCGACAAAATGCGCGACCGAAATCTGTACTCCTGGAACAACATGCTCTCCGGTTACGCGAATCTGGGTATGACTCGAGCCGCAAAGAGGCTGTTCGATAAAATGCCGGAGAGAGATTTCGTTAGCTGGAACACGATGGCTGTAGCGCATTTGCAGTGTGGGTGGTTTAACAGGGCCTTGATGTGTTATGTGGAGCTGAGAAGGTCAGCCATTGGGTATAACGAGTACAGTCTTGCTGGGGCTCTGAATGCGTGTGTCAAGTCGAGGGATCTAAGGCTTGGCAAGCAATTGCACTGTCAGGTTCTTGTTATCGGATTTTTATCGAGTTTAGTCCTCTCGAGTTCTTTAGTTGATGCGTATGCAAAATGTGGAGAATTGGGTTTTGCGAGAAGATTGTTCGATGAGATGACTGAAAGGGATATTGTTGCTTGGACAACTTTAGTTTCGGGCTATGCTTTATCCGGGGATATGGGTTCTGCTCGGGAAATATTCGACTCGATGCCCGAGAAAAATTCAAATTCTTGGTCTGCTTTAATTGCCGGGTATGCCCGTAACAGGTCGGGATATCGTTCGCTCGAGTTATTCAAGAAAATGATCGATCTTCGATTGGAACCCGATCAGTTTGCTTACAGTAGTTGCTTATTCGCCTGTGCCAGCATGGTTTCACTCAATCACGGTAAACAATTTCACTCGCGTTTGATAACTTCCAGCATAAGGCCTAATGTAGTCGTTTTAAGTTCCTTGATCGACATGTATAGCAAATGCGGAGATTTAGATATGGCGAAAAGGGTATTCAATAGAATACAAGATAATAATAATAATAATCAGCATGCCGTGTTGTGGAACACGATGATATCCTCATTAGCAAATCACGGGCGAAGCAAAGAAGCAATAGGAATTTATTCGGATATGCTGAGTTTGGGTGTTAAACCGGAGAGTTTCACTTTTCTTGTACTTCTTAACGCCTGTGGCCATTCGGGGCTCGTGCAAGAAGGGCTTCGTTTGTTTGAGTCTATGAAGTCGGATTACCATATTGCCCCTGGTCAGGAGCACTACACTTCCTTGATCAGTTTGTTGGGCTGGGCTGGATATTTCGATGAGCTGATGAATCGGCTAAAGGTAATGCCTTTTTATCCAGATGATCGAGTTTGGAATGCTTTACTCACTATTTGTAAAATTCATGAGAGGAATATGGAGTTGGGTAGAACAATGGCTAAACATCTTGTTGGGCTTGAGCCCGATTCTCCTGTAGTGTATCTTTTGCTTTCGGGTATTTATACTGCAATCGGGAGGAGTGAATTTGCTCAAGAGGTTAAACGGCTTGCGAACTTGCGATATTTGAAGAAACAAGTGTTCGTTAGTTGGCTAGAAATAGATAGAACTGTTCGATTAGGTTGTGAAGCTCATACATTGGATCATCCTCAAAAGGAGACAAACGCCATTTTGGAATTGTTATCTGATGAGGGATTGTTAGATGGTGTTGGAAGGTAGAAATTTCGTGGGTTTTCTTTTTCTCTTAGCCGGTTTAAAAGAGTATATGAGGCGAAATGTGTGTCGACTTCGGATTGTTTTGTGTGGAAGTTTACACGAAAGGCCTTTCCATTCTCGGGTTTTCGCTTTTTTGTTTTCTTGTTTTTAGGTTTCTACTTTCTAGTGAATTTTTTTTGGATTTGTGTACTCTTTATGTACTTGGATTCTATTCATTGTATGTTTTTACTCAGAGCCCAACACACAGAGAATGGCAACATTTGGGTGAATTTTACCCCAGCCCTCGTTCGGTTTTAACGCGGTTTGTAACTGTCATAACTATCAGATCAATAAACACTCACAGGCGTGTGTATGAATGTGTGTGATCCAACAGTTTAAAACCTGCTCCACGTAGCCAGTAGAGTTGAATCATCCAGACATTTGAATCCCCTTAAATAAGGGCGTAAACGAGCCGAGCCGAGCTCGAGTTCATGCTGCTCGAGCTCGAGCTCAAGCTCGGCTCGTTAACTTAACGAGCTTATAATCGAGCTCGAATTGGGCTCGTTTATTAATATTAACAAGTCAAGTTAGAGTCTTAATAAGTCAAAATCAAGCCGAACTACAAAAAAATACTTAAAAATCATCTTTTCGAGCCTTATCGACCCAAGCCGAGCTCGGCTCGTTAACTGAACAAGCTTTAAACGAGCCGAGTCGAGCTGAGTTCATGAACAGTTCATTTAATTTAACAATTCTACCCTTGAGTAATACTTTCCAGCGGGTAGATGACTTTTGCTTAATAAAAATATAATAATTGCATACAGTGCATACTAAATTAATACAGCTAATTACAAAATTTAATACATTTATAACTATTATATTAATTTTAAATTGATTATTTTTTTAAAATTTTAATTGTTATATATACCTTTAACCACTCTTTGGAGATCGAGCTCTCATCAGCAGGAAATCTAGACGTAACAAATTGTACAAATACATAAAAAGGACCACCTAAACGAAAATCGGAAGTCTGTGATATTTCCACGTAACAATCAACCAATCAAAGAAATCCAAAAATCCAGCCTAACACATGGCATTGAATAGCTTCACAAGTGGGCCATATGTCCATAGCCCAAAAGACAAGTGAGATCACTCAAAAACAAAATATAATAAAAAGACAAGTTAAACAAAAAAAAATCGCGCCAATCATGCAACCAAAACCCCGGCCCACCACCACCACCAACCACCGCAAGAGCGTCTAGTTCACCATTGACAATCATATCATATGCATCTCAAGCTAAAAACTACATATCCAATTATTCAATTTATCCTTTAACCCCTTCAAAATCTATATACACACTCATCAAATAAAACCCGTACACGGAGAAGAAGAAAAAAGAAAGGGGAAAAAGAAACTGTCAAAAACCCAAAAACTTTAAATACCTCCCTTTTTCTTCTTCTTACTTCTTCATCTAGCAATGGGCGCTCACGTTTCCAAACAGGTCGAGCGCAGGAAAGCCATCTCCACCGAGAAAAAAACCCTTATCGACCTCAAACAGACCGCAGGATCCGATTACCCGGGATCCGACTACCGCCCGCCCGACCGCAAAAACTGGATGTTGGGCCTCGGCCCGGAAAAGCTCCGGGTCAACCAGATCGTCTGGCCCGGCACCCACGACTCGGCCACCAACAAAATCGGCATCCCCCTCGTGACCCGCCCCTTCGCCCAGTGCCAGTCCCTCTCCATCTACGACCAGCTGAAAACGGGCGCCCGGGTCCTCGACATCCGGGTCCAGGAGGACCGCCGGGTCTGCCACGGCATCCTCCTCAGCTACGGCGTCGATGTCGTAATCGAAGACGTCAAGCGATTCCTCGGCGAAACCCAATCGGAGATCGTGATCCTCGAGATCCGGACCGAGTTCGGGCACGACGACCCGCCCGATTTCGACAAGTACCTCGAGGACCAACTCGGCGAGTTCCTGATCCACCAGGACGACCAGGTTTTCAACAAAACGGTCTCAGATCTGCTTCCGAAACGGGTCATCTGCGTCTGGAAGCCGAGGAAGGCCGCCCAGCCCAAGCCCGGCAGCCCGCTATGGGGTTCGGGCCATTTGAAGGACAACTGGATAGACACGGATCTGCCGTCGACAAAATTCGAGAGCAATTTGAAGCACCTCGGCGAGCAGCAGCCGGCAGCGGGTCGGAGGCACTTCTATCGGGTCGAGAACACGGTGACTCCTCAGGCGGATAACCCGGTTCTGTGCGTGAGGCCCGTGACGGGTCGGATCCAACCCTACGCGAGGATGTTCATCGCGCAGTGCTTTGCGAGGGGGATTGCCGACCGGCTGCAGATATTCTCGACGGATTTTATTGATGAGGATTTTGTGGATGCTTGCGTCGGGCTGACGAGCGCTAGGGTTGAGGGAAAAGCTTGATCGATTGTTAATGGAGGTTTGTGGTGGGAATGTTCGCGGGTTATTTTCCTGTTGTTTGTTTTGTTTACACGTGTTGTGTCGGTGGATAAAATCGGTGGCGGGTCGGGTTCTTGATCGGGTTCCGGTGAATTATCCGTATGTGTAAAATAAATTATAAATTGTGAGTCATTTGTTCTGTATATAGGATTGATGCAAATTATAAATTGCGAGTCATTTGTTCTATGTTTAGGGTTGATGTCGGTGGATTTATGATTTATCTGTGTGTATAATTTGTGGAAAGAGATGATACATTTGGAATAAATTTTTTCCATTTTTGTTCATTGCTTTTATTTTTTTTTTTATTTTATATTTTACCAATCGTTAGTTAATCAGTTAAACAAAGCGAAACTCTTAAGCTCGGCTTGACTCAGTTCTAACTCGTTTAGTTAATTACCTGAGCTACTTAACGAGCTCAAGCCCAACCCGACTCATTAAAAATTGAATCTAGAGGATTTTATCTAATTTTCTATAGGTCAACTCATTAAAATTGATAAATGCGTGAAACTCGAGCCTTTAAAGATCCAAGCTCGTTTACACCTCCTTTTAGGTACCCCGTCATATAAAGTTTAGGTCATAGTAAACAATATCAATAATAGTAATTAATAGATAGAATTTTAATAAGAAAGAAACTTTTGACTTTACTCCCTCTCCTCTCCCGGGTGGATGGTTTTTCGGAATCCAAATCTGAACTGAGCGCAGACTCTTCTTCAGAGTCTAGGCGGCACGAGTGGCCGCAATTTTCGAGCTTGAGGTTCCGATTTGTTATTTCGTTGGATCTCTTTGCTAGTGGATGTGGATCGTGTGTGGTCCCAGGTGGCTGGGCCTTGAGTCTGTTAGGTGTAACCGTGTAGGAGAGGTCCTAGTTTATTTGTACATTAGATGCGCGTTTTTTTTTTCTTCTTCTTTATGTTTTTGTATGTCAGTCCAGCTTGTCTAGTTTATCTTCTNATAAAAGCTGTTCTGCTTACAATTCTATTCCTATAAAATCTCGTTCAAGATAAATCATTGTCATGTGGAGTTAATAGCGACAAAGTGTCATTATTTAGTTATAAAAACTGAACTGTACAACTCAATAGATGATACACATCAAGACAAATGAAATGAACTACTGTAACGACACAAATGAATTGCAGTAAAGGATGATAATAATACGTGACGAATCTCGGTTTTAAAGTTATTAATACCATTTATTTTCAAAAGATGGTAAAGGGCAACTTCATTTTTTCCAGCATTCACAAAGAAACTGACGGACAGTTACAAATTAAAAAATGGCAAATAGTACATAACGTAATAAACCGAAGTAGTGCAGTTACTTTCACCTTGACGCATTCCTCTACAAATTCACAATCTATATCAACTATATAGTCATTAAACCAAAAAATTAACTGAATCCAGTTAACTATTATCTAGTTTTCCTAGTACGGAATGTACGGGTCAGAAATTCCTCAAGATGCTGGAAAATTAACTGAAACAACCCTGCGGAAAATCCACACCAGTAATGGAATTAGAGTGGATAAACTAGTTAGTTGCATATTCACATGCAAAGCACAAAGATTAATAACAACAAACTCGGTGTGTATTATCTTTGATAAAAAGTCACTGAATTCACTAACGAGACTGATGTGATGGTGGTATATCTTTTCTAGAAAAACATGTTAAAAATCACCTGGGATTGAGCTTGTTTTCTCGTGCAATGTTCCTCTCACCAATAGTGCCCCAGGATTTTGCTGAAAGACCTAATAATTATATATGAAATATTATATAAGAAATGTTGTAGAAATACCAAATAATCGGAGAGTACAACACCAAAAAATATTAGGGGAATTTGGAATTACAGAAATCCGAAAGCAGATGGCATCAGGTTTGCCCCTGAAATCACTCGAACAACTCGACTCATTTGTCTCGTGTTGGTAAACAGCAAATCTGCTACTATCACATGTCTCACTCTTCAAAACTGCATCAATCTGTTCTTTTGTGGCAGTGACCTTTTTAATGAGAAAGTACATGTTAGCCATCAAACGACACAAATTACACAAAATAAAGAAAAAGAAAAAAAAAATAAAAAATGAGATGAGCATACATCAACATTGAAAGAAGCAGCATCCAATTTACAGAGGATACCACCACTGGCAAAGTGGGATTCGACTGATTGCAACACGTGGAAGGCGCTGTGATGTCGTTGAAGGCCCTAAATCATATGTACAATAGAATATCAGATTTAAGCCTGAATAACTTTAGGCAAATACAAAATGAAGAAAATATGACAAGAACCGCTGCATATACTGTCATAAATAGAATTCAATAAAACACGACTTATAACTTTTGAAATCACGTCTTAGCAAAAGTAATGGATATCTTCACTTCTTTTCTATGTCAGGTGAAAAATGATTAATGCTATGTCTGGTAAAATAAGCTAGCTTATAACTTTGAAGTGAATTTCGAGCTTATAGATGATATCTTATGACTTATGTCTCAAAAGCTAGTTTAGTTTATATGAAAAGTGTTTGGTAAATTAGTTGATAAGCTAGCTGAAATAAAAATTTCAATTGGCTTACTTGAAAAACTATTAAAGAAAGTTTATGAGATAAGCTCGAGCTTTTTAAAAAAGTTCGTTCTACCAAACAAGCTTATTTGAATACAGGAAGCCTATAAACTAATCAAATATGCTATAAGCTAGCTTATATACTTACCAAACACAACCAAAATGAAAATTTTGCACCCAAAAGAAAATCACAAACATGAGATAAGATCTTGAACCTCAAGCATGAAAGAAAGATTATTCCTATCAATCTTATTATTGGATGGTGTAAGTGTAATCTTCCTTGCAACGGACAAAAAAGACCATGCAAGCCCCCATCTCGATGTCCGGCCTTGGACAAATTCGGTAGTCTTCACAACTGTGGCTCCCACATTCCAGAGTTCGGACACTAGAATACTTAGGTTGTATTTTCTACCAACCATAGAAGTATACCATCTGCATAAATACAAACAGAGGTAAAATTAAAAAAATAAAAAAATAAAAAATCAATGCTATAATAGAAAATCACCTCATAAGATGAAATTGCCATTATAGTTATACCTAAATGTGTTCTTTAGCTTAACGCTATCTTCAATTATGCGAGTGATAAAAGCAAGTTCTCCACCAAAACAAACCATTTCCTCTGGAGTCCCTCCACAAGAAGTCTTTGGATTCAAACCAGCCTCTTCCATAGTCTCGAAGAAAGGAGGATTACACATACAGAAGTCAAAAATTTCGCCATCTTTCACAACACCTAAAAGCACTGGTGGCCCATTATAACTCCTCAAGCCCGAAATAAAACTTCCACCATTTTGCAGTTCTTCCACTTGAGAAGTTATATCCTCAGTGCCAACTCTTCTAATTTCGATCAAATCGGATATGTGAGGATTGCTTTCGACATTTCGATTAGCCCACTCAACAGCTACATCAGTAATATCTAACAAAAAGAAAAAATAACAGTAAACAACATGCTTATCATTTAACAGAANCCAATTTCATATTTAACAAAAAAAAAAAAAAAAAAAAAAAAAAAAGAGAAAGAATAAGCACCAGAACCAACAAATTTCCAGCCAAGAACCGAAGCGCCAAGAAGCGGATAAATGCAGTTTGCTCCAGTCCCGATATCGAAGCCTTTTATGACATCATCATCACTTCTGCTGACAGCGATGATATCCGAAGCCAAAAGATCTTCTATCCAATGAATGTAGTTTGATCTATTGGGCACTGTAGGACACAGCTGCCCATCTGGAATCCACCTAAATTGTCGAAATTCAAAATTAAATCACATTTAGCAATATCAAAGCATAGCAAAATCTAACAAAATGCCCCTGTTTAAGCACATTTGCAGACCCATGTTATAAGCAAATTTAACTTCAATGAAAATTTATTAAGCTACATAACACGCAAAATTCAGCTCACAGTTTGACAAAAATGTACAAAACCGTTCAAGGGGAAGTCTATCTTAGAGGCAATCAACAAGTGAACCCACACAAAGGGGACAGCAGAAAACCAAAAGTAAATAGCGAGCAATGAACAGAGTAATCTTAAACGCAGCAAACAAACTCTCCCCCACAAAAATAATCACAAACATTTTACAAAACGAATACCAGTTGATGCCATGATCATGGAGCAGCAAGACCCGCGTCAGCTCGCGAGTAGCATTGAAGTCCGTCCAATCAATTTTGGGCCGACCGTCGTGCGAGTAGAAGACATACGGCTCGAAGCTCGGGTACGATGACGCCAACAAACCGAAATCTGGCGTGTTGTCTGCGTATTTGTTTCGCGGGTGGATTCCCGGCCGCCGATTTGCGTTTTTCCTTTTCCTCTTGCCAGCCATCGCCGCCGTTCTAAACCCTAGAACGCCGTCAATTTTGAAACCTCACGTCTTTAATAGCTTCTACAGTAGTCGCGTTTTGTCCAAACGTTTTTCCTTATACCAAACCAAAACGTTCTATATAATACCAAATACGCATATCCAAACCTGAAACTGGGTGGTGACTTGTGAGTCAATTCGAACAAGCTGATTTTGAGTTTATCGAGTTCATGTTCGAATAATGTTCGTGCTCGTTTTTTTTATTTTTCGAGCAAAAGATCGTGTTCGAACTCATTTGTTTAATTGTTCGTCAAAGTCTGAGTTCGTTAAATTTAGGTCATCAATATTTAAAATTTAAATATGTTTGATTAATTTAAAATTTGTTTAAAAAAATTATTCTATATTTTTAATAAATTAAAAATATCATGTAAATACATAAAAAATAATAAATTCATACTATGCACGTGTCGAATGCTAATATGCCACTCCCTTTGAATCAATTGACGAATAGCCTTGACTAAGGCTTCGTGCACCCCAAAATTACTTCTGTAACCATTATCATCTGTAGTACAGCCTGGCTATCGCCTCCACAATAACTCTACGAAACTCCTTAGTCCATGCAAGTTGTAGTCCTTGAAAAAGACCCCACAATTCGATCCCAATTATGTTGCAATAACCTATATTCATAAGAAAGCCCGTAATCATCTAGCCATCTCATCTCGAATAATCCCACCAGCACTACTTAGCCCAGAAGACTTGTCAAAAGCGCCATCGGTATTTACTTTGATCCACCTCGGATCTAACGCGGACCAATAAATTAATCGTGACTCGAACAAATTCATATCTGCCCCTGCCTTAGCGAAAGTCGTGACTGCATGCGTGTAGGTTTCCAGACTGGTCAACACCTCTACTCGCCTCGCCTCGCAGCCCAGGGTGCGGCCATTGAAGATGCGGTCATTCCTCAATGCCCAAGCTCGCCAGGCCACGATCGAAAAAAGGCTGTTCCAGTTCGCGTAGAGTCCCAACCATGGGCGAATTTACATTAAGTGATAGGGGGGCAATTGCCACCCCTCAAATTTTAATTTTTTTTTTATTAATATTAAAAATCCCCTTTAAATTTATTTTTGCACCCCCAGATTTTTTGTTTTTAAACGTCACTCACCAGCCAACTTGTACACAATTGTCAATTAACAATTCAACACTTCTTTTATTTTACTATTAATTTTGTATATTAATTATTATCATTCTATAATTTTAATTGGCTCATATAAAAGACTTCAACTCTCTTTTATTACTCAGGCTAGAACTGGTATTTTTTGACCAAAAATCAAAAATTGAACCGAACTGATGAGAATATAAACCGAACCGAACCGACTTATGTGTAACGGTAACCGATTTTTGGTTACCAAAATGTTATCGGTTCTAAACCCATTAGGTTCGATTCTGAATTCATTATGTCTATCTTTTGCCCCTCTCAACTAATTTTCTAGTTTCGCCCCTAGTTCCAACCATAACTTGGTGAGATTTCTGGTGAACCACGTCCTTAGGGGCTGCTCAAAGAAGCCGGCGACATGTACCGTCGGGAGTAGTCGCTCTTTGACGAAGGGACAATCACGCAGCACATGAAGCACAGTGTCACTACATCCACAGAAATCACAATTCTCCGAGTTGAAAAAATGTCTTCGAACTCTCTCTACATTGGTAAGTAAGCGTTCTTTGCTAGCAAGCCATAAAAAGTTCCGGACCAATTAAGTTAACTTTTAAATTTGATAGTAGAGGTTAACATGCGAAACAAGATATATGTGTGTGTAACTTTTTTATCTAATTGTGTATAATTTTAATTTAGTTAAAGACTATATTCAATGTATGAATGTCACTCAGTTAAACAATATAAATATTAATCCGTATATAATTTATTTAATGTGAATTACCGTTGTATGAAATGCAAAATTAAGGAAACAAAATAAATATACATCATTGTTATATATTCTGCTAGATTTTTAGGCAAAATATTTTTTATTATGTTTGGGAATTCTGATATTTCGCAATTAAAAAAGATTCCCCATACCTTTTGAATTAGAAAATAAGTTTCCATAATTATTGAGATATATACCAATTTAACCCATTCTTTGGAAAGAATAACATTTATCATGCAAACAAAAGGCAAAGTTCCCATATTGTTGAGATAGATACGAAAGGAAATTATTATAATGCAAATTATAAACCAAAAATTAGATCTTCATATAATATCCAAAAGTTTGAAATTCAATTACTTTAAAAGGTCCAGTTTAAGTATGAATGAAAAAATTAGATGAAATTTACTTACTATTTGAACTAAATACTTAATCTTTTTATTTACTCTAAGTTATTGAATTGTATAATAAATCAAGCCTACTACATAATTCAATTTTCCTCTATTTATATTTTACAAAACCAATTGATTGAAGGCATTCACATTTGTAATTATTAATTTAAACATCAAATTTCTTCATAGTATTCATATAATATCATCATTACTCCACTAAAAATGTAAACAATTAGTAATTTTTCTACCCAAATAGAATAAAATATATATTATTTTTATGTTAAGTAAAAATGAAATAATATTATTTGTAAGAAAAAATGAGGAAAATCACGAGCGAGTTCCAAATTAAAACACCATTTGAAATTTGACAAAATATTTCCTTTCCCACTTTAGTGTGTGATCGTGCCATATTGGAAAACTTCTCAAATTTACTCTGACACATCTTTTTTACAGCTAAACAAATAAATACATTTTGGGTGGATAAAAATTAACTATCCATCTACCCACCTGCCCGTAATCCAACGGCCAGCGACGCTTTGGTACCCCCAAAACAAAAAGTGTGAACAAAAATCACGGACCCCACTAAACAATTATCCCGCAATTGATTCACGAGATAAAATCCGCTTACGGGGCATCCTCCAACTCGTATTTATATATCCACGCGGTTACCTCAGTCCTCACACAACACAAGCAACACACTGTGAGTGAGAGAGTGAGGGTAGTTTTAGAGAGAGAAAACTAGGGTTTTTGAAGCGATGGCCGACGGCGACGTGAAAAAGGGGACGGTGAAGTGGTTCAACGATCAGAAGGGGTTCGGCTTCATAACTCCCGACGACGGCAGCGAGGATCTGTTCGTCCACCAGTCGGCCATCAAGACCGACGGCTTCCGCAGCCTCGGCGACGGCGAAGAGGTCGAGTACGTGCTCGATCAAGGCAGCGATGGCCGTCCAAAGGCCGCGAACGTGACTGGTCCCGGTGGATCGTCTGTCCAGGGGAGCACCCGCGGCGGTGGAGGCGGAGGCGGGAGGAGCGGCGGCGGAGGGGGAGGTTACGACAGTGGAAGCAGGGGTGGCAGCCGCGGCTACGGCGGAGGTGGTGGAGCCTACGGCGGAGGCGGAGGTGGCGGCGGTTACGNTATGGCGGCGGTGGAGGTGGCGGGGGTGCCTGCTACAAGTGCGGTGAGAGTGGGCACATGGCGAGGGAATGCTCTCAGGGAGGAGGCGGCGGTGGCGGACGCTACGGCGGCGGCGGAGGAGGAGGTGGCGGTTGCTACAAGTGTGGGGAGGACGGCCATTTTGCTCGTGAGTGTCCCAACCCAGACCGTTGAGCATTTGGCTCGTGAGTGTCCCAACCCAACGTAAACCGATGTCTGCATCTATAGCTCATCGTCCTCTATTATTCGTCTAGTTTGTGTTTGTTTATGTTTCTTTTTTTTCTGACTTTCTTATGAATCAAAATATGTTGGTGTTGGAGTTTGATGTTATCCATCCATGGCCATGGCTACATGTAATCGGATTTATCTTTTAAATCATTATTATTATAATGATATTGGTTATTTTTATCTTTTTCGAGTTATTTTAATTTTGTTAAATTTTATCTTGGTGATATAAAGTATTTAGGAGAAAATTGAATTTGTGTTACTGTCACACTAACATGTATAGTACTGTAGTACCAACAAAAATGAATTGTCGTTTTATCTTATTTTGAAACTGAATTTGCAGTGTGGGAAACTGTTTGTACTTTCACTCCTATTTATCAATGCATTTTTATTTCATGAATTTGTTGTACTTGAGTCCCATTTATGTAACATGTTGACCGTTGAATGTTAAACGTTTGGAAATTGTGAAGGCACAATATCTTATTTTCCAATTGATTGAAATGTTTTTATGTCAATTATTGAAACATATAGGACGATAGGTAAACTTTGCAAATGTATATTCAATATTTGTTGAAATTTTTTATCTGTTTAACCATTATGCCTTACTAATTAAATTTATGTTTCAACAAAACTGTAAAACAATTAGCACTAAAATAATTTGAACTAGAAACCATATTAACTGCATCAAGAATCCATTCTTGAAAATGGTCACTAAACATATCAAAAAACTCTTCAGCTAAATAATATCTTTGTTCACACATAAAAGCACAAAACTCTAATTTTGTGAAGACATGCCATTTTTTCTGCTCATTAAGCTTTTTTCGGACTAGCCGCAAAACAAAACCAATTGAGTGATTTTGGACGAAAATAGCTCAAATGGCGTGAGGACTTAGCGGCAAAGGATAAGCGTTGGCCTTGGGAGGTGGAAAAGGCGCGGTGGCATTGGCCAAGTGTGGCGGCAGTTGGGCCTGGGCCGGGCACTGGTAGCATTTAGTGAAAAGCCCAAATGTGTCAATTTGGTGGATGAAATTGATCATGCTGGCCCAACCACCGAACCCGAACCCAACAATTAAAACCCACACAACCACAAAAATGTTGATCACATATGTGCCCACCCATTTGCCAAAGTACTTTGAAGGCTGCTCAATTGCATTCTGCAGTTAAAAATCAAATAAGAAAAAAGTTATATAGGAAAAATAAATAAAATTATGGACACATTTTATTCCTTTAATATTATAGTCCAAATTTAATTGATACAACACTAGATATTTCAGAAAATGCAATTGAGATTTGAGAGGTCATTTTTTCAGAGAATCTCATAAAGCAATTCTTTTTCTTGTCATTGGCAGCATTGGGAATCTTTTTTACTGCAAGTTTTTTAACCATATTCACACTCACGCGAAACCTGTGATCTATGACTGTGATGCAACGTACGTAAAAGAGAGAGAGACATAATTTTAAATAAGTTGGTTTTTTTTTAATAATTTTTATTTTACTTCGGCTTAACCAGATTATTTTTGGTCAAACTATCTATTAATCTGGGCCTGACAGTGCCAGTATTCTGGTTTTGACCATGCCTGCCTCACCTTCCATTTTACGTGATCTTCACTGTTTTGTGGTTTACAATTTGAATCATTTGATATATGTATATTGATGTGATATGATGAGTTGTCAAACAAATTGAGTCATACATGAGTTTGGCTTAGCTCAGCTCGTGAGGCTCGACTCAGCTTACTTGTTTACCTTATTTATTTAATGAGCTTCGAGAATAGAAATTCTTACGTAATTTCTTATATTTTTACCTTTGCTCAACTCACTAATATTGATGACGAAACGAAATCCAACTTTTTTTTTTTTTTCGTTCACGAGCCGAAATTCAAGTACCAAATGGCTCGAAGTCTGCTCGACTCTTTTTCACTTGTACGTAATGGCAATGTTAGCTATGCCAAGTTTATAGGTTGTAAGAAACGGGATAAAATGGGTGCGTCATCGCACGTGAAGCACACCAGGAAAGCCCATATGAAGCACAAGTGAATTTTCATCCAAAAACTAATTGGTGAAAGGAGAAGTAGTTCAGTAGACTTACAAGTTTGGTCTATTTTCCATGTATAAACGATGTGGGACAACTCACAAGTGATATTCTAACACAAATCATATATAGCCAAGTTTATTAAATTTGATCATATTTTTGTATTTTAATTATAGTGTTGAGAATATATGTATAATTAAAAGATAATATGATCATGGTACCTCACGAGCCACGGCAGATCGGAAGGTGAAGATATGAGCCAATGCCGGGATAATGTAGACCGTGACGCTCACTAAAAGCGATCCGACGGTCGAGTTTATAGGGCCAAAGAATGGAAACACTATGGCTAAGAACCATATTGGGACCACCACCGGCAGTCTGGCGGCCGCCCGTTTGCACAAGCTCCTACACTCGTGCATGCCGATGGCCTTTTCCCACACGAAATACAAAGGCGTGCATGCGAATCCAAACGTTATAAACTGCAAACAACATACGAAGTTCGACCATTTTAGTACAAAAAAGAAACAAAAACTCAATCAATTTCAGCAACCCCTTTATTGTACATGACATATGTTCACATTTTTCTCAAAGAAACTATATGCAAAACACTAGTCATGTTCTACAATTTATACTTAGTTTTTTGCAATTCTATCCTTGGTTATTCGTAATCCACATACACAAATATATATATATTTTTCAATCAAGTCAAGTCAACGTTATGCTTATTAAGATTTAAAATTGGTCCAATATATATTAAATTTTAGCAAATTTGGTCTAATAACTCTTAAATTATTTTAGTTATTTAGACCAAATTTGTTAAAATTTAAGAGTTACTGAACCAATTTAAAACGAAATAATTGTTGAATTCCGGCGTTTGAGGTTGCAATTAGACCAAATTGAATAAAATTGAAAAGTTATCACCCAATTTTGAATCCCAATAAATTATTGGAAAAAATAACTCAGTAGCCCACAGTGACCAGACCAAGTTCAAAACTGTCCGATCAACACACAGTGGGGTCGAATTCTCCGAAACGACTCATTAAGCAAAATCAATTAATTTATTAGCAATGTGATTTTGATTAAGTTAATTTAATGGTTAATTAATCATGCCTGGTGAATGAGCATTAAAATGACGGCCATGTCCCTGAAAGGTGATCTTGGGAGTAGAGCAAAAGCATTAGAATGGTTGAGAAGCAAATCACCAAAAGCCCAATAAACAGCGGCCGCTGATGGAAGGGTTAGTGTCAGCACATAAGCTGTGGCTAACAAGTAAATGGACTTGAATTTTTGTGGCTTCCACATTGCATGCATTATCTCTCTGTAACACATAAAATAAAATAAAAACAAATGAGGGTAAATAAATAATGGGTTAATTCATATCTTTCATAGTGGAAAATCAGTAAATTGAATGATTGTTTCAGAGTTGTCAGTTTAGCTANGCTTGATGGAATTTCATTAATCAGGGCAATTTATTTCATTTGAACTAACAAGCTGACAATATTTTTGCCTAATAGTACTTAATTTTTATGTATGAATATTAAAAGATGATTTATAGGGCTTACAACACAAGAACCATTTATTGGATAGTAATTTGAAAGTTGGGATGAAAATACAATGACTACATGCATGATAGGTATAATTATAATATGCACATTGTGTAAATTTTGGACTAGTTTACCCATTAAAACTCTCATAAAATCTTAAAAAATTTACTAGTGTCGTATTCGATTTATTTTTATTTTTGTACTTCATCAGATATTTCAATAAAATAGTTGGAATAAAACTATCCTTGAGTTCGAATGTGATTATTCCAATTATTACTTTTTTCCCACAATTTATTGCTGCAGAACTTATTGGAATTTGCAATTTCCATTAGACATTTCTCAAGCCATATTCAACTTTTCAAAAAATAATGTTGAATTGTAAAAATCCAACCAAAAAATTTGAAAATATTTGTTTTTTTTAATGTTTTCGGTTGTTAGCTCAAGTTGGAGGAGGTAATTAATTGCTCATAAATGTCAATTTTTCAGAATTAAATTTCATTGATTATCGGACTATAAACTTACATAGACCTGAACACTAATACCAGAGCCTGGAAAATGAATTAATGATTATTAAGAACTGCAAAAGTTGATTCGATAAAAGCGCTCGGCCTTTTTCCCAATAACATGCAAAAAGTTAAGAACC
>BKCP01009181.1:554737-569358 GCA_008636005.1 Striga asiatica | reverse complement strand
CTTAAATAGGGATGTACGTACCTTTTTTGTTTTGCATCATTACAATGTACATGCATATAACAATATTTGCGTTACAGCCCTATTTGTTATCACATATTAAAATAATAATAATAATAATAATAATAATAATAATAATAATAATAATAATAATAATAATTAAGTCAATTTTATCCCAATTAGGGTTGTTATTCGAGTCCCACTCAACCAAGCACTTCATGTTCGAGTTAGTACTCATTTGATAAACAAGCTTGTACTCGCATAGTAATCAAACCAACTTGTTTTTTGTTAATTAATAAAAAGAATAAAAATGTAAGTTTGATCTCGTCTCATCTTATCTAATAAGTTCTAAACTCATGAAAAACTCTAACCTCTAACTAATGTGTTTTACAAACACACTACTATCCTACTCGATTTTTGTTCGCAAAAGTTTGAATAACCTAATATCCACCCATTTATCCTCCAACTAATTTTATTTAAAGGCCCACAAATATGACTTGAATAGTCTGTTTAGCCCATACGGTAGTATAAATTACATGGCTAAAGAAGACAAAAGCCCACTAGTTATGAAATTCAGCTCTCAGAAATATGTCATTGTTTAGTTTAGTTTTTGTACAGTTAATGGGCTGGGCCTTTAACGTTTGATATTTAAGGCTGACACTTTAACAGTATTCTAAAAATCGTTAGGCGCCCGCTAGGCGCTCGACCAGCGCCTAGCGCCTAGAGCTCCTAGTCGGAGCCTAATCGGCGCATAGTCGGAGTCCAAAAATTAATATTAAATACCTTATTTTTAATTTATTTTAACTATCTACAAAATAAAAATATCTCAACTTATAATAAATTCACACACCAAAGTCAAAAGAATAATATTAATATATATTAAAAAAAATATGAGAACAAAATAATGTAATTAGTATTGAAAAATATAAATATAAATAAAAGAAATTAAAAAAATGCCACCGGGCCCGCCTAGGAGCGTCTAGGTCCGCCTATGCCCGCCTAGACGCCCCCTAACCGCCTAGCCACCGAGCCCGTCAAGCCCGACTAGTCACCTGGCTGATTTTTTCTGCCGATTTGTGCAAATCGGAGACACCCGGGCACCGTCTAGCACCTAGGCCGATTTTTAGAACAATGCTAGGCGCCGCCTAGGCCGATTTTTAGAACAATGCTATATAATACTTCAAGAGATGTTGGGCCTACGTTTGGTAAAATTAGATGGCAAACTAGTTGATAGTTCATAAATAAATTTTGAGCATATAGCTGATAGTTTATGACTGAAAAGCTAATTGATAAAATAAAAATGTTCGGTAAAATTAATAGATAAATCAACCTATAAGCTCGAACTTTTAAAAAGGTTATTTCTAGTTAACTAAATAAACTATAAAGTTAGTTTATGGTGCTTACCAAACTTATTTGTCAGCAAATAACTTATCAGTTATCCAAATAAACTATATAAGCTAGATTGTGGTGCTCACTAAACACACCTTTTTTAATATTTATATGATTTATTTATATTACCAACCCATGCATTGATAGTTAAATATAGAACATATATTCGTATTTCTTTTTTTTGTTTGAGAATAATTTTTCAATTAGATTAACATATATTTGATTAATAAATAAATACTATATTCCAAAACCCCACAACAAGAAGTCACACCATCACTTTCCATCTCCACTCTTTGTTTCCTTCCTCCTTTCTTTCCCATTCTTATATATTTAATATTTGTTCCATTTTTAAAAAAAAAATAAAAAATAAAAAAGGAAAATCAAACAGTAAGCATAAAGAATCAATAATAGAGAAAAAAAAAAGGTTAGTTATTGGAAAAACCTGCACATTCAGCTCAATCATCCGCCGTCTTCCAAATGGGTCGTCTTCTCCTCTCCGCCGCTTTTCTCTCTCTACTGCTCAGCTTCTCTCTATTCTCAGGTTTTCTTCTTCAATTTATTTTGTGGGTTGTTTTTTCCCCTTCCAATTAGGTAAATTAAAAGTTCAATCTTTTGCTTCCCCAAATTCTCGCTTTTAATTTGGCTCTTGAAATTCAGAGGTGGGATCGACGACGTTCAAGATCGTTAACAAGTGCCGCCACACAATTTGGCCGGGGATTCTCACCGGCGCCAACCGCCCGCCGCTCAACCCGACGGGATTCACCCTCCGGAGCGGCGGATCGCGGACTCTCCGTGTCCCCAGGGCGTGGTCGGGCCGGGTCTGGGCCCGAACACACTGCTCCGCCGCTTCCGGCGAGAGGTTCTCCTGCGCCACCGCCGACTGCGCCTCCGGCCGAGTGGAGTGCGGCGGCGCGGGGGCCATCCCCCCTGCCACGCTGGCGGAGTTCACACTCAACGGCGACGCCGGGCTCGACTTCTACGACGTCAGCCTCGTGGACGGGTACAACCTCCCGATGCTGATCGTCGCCAGGGGCGGCGGTGGCAGAGGCGGCGCGTGCAGCCCGACGGGGTGCCTGGTGGATCTGAACGGCGCGTGCCCGAGGGAGCTGAGCGTGGCGCGTGGCAACGGCAGCAGGGAGAGCGTCGCGTGCAGGAGCGCGTGCGAGGCGTTCGGGGACCCGGCGTACTGCTGCAGCGAGGGGTTCAACACGCCGGACACGTGTCACCCGTCTGCGTACTCGCTGTTCTTCAAGAGCGCGTGCCCACGCTCCTACAGCTACGCGTACGACGACCGGACCAGCACGTTCACATGCGCCGGGGCGGATTATATTATCATTTTCTGCCCGCTGCCCTACACCAGGTGAAATTACTGTTAAGCCCTCGGCCTTGTTTAATTTCATTATTTGAATGTGATTGACCCATTTGGTTTTAAAGAAAAGACTTAACATTTTGTTTTTGTTTTTATTTTGTGAAATTCTTAACTTGGTATTGAATTGAAGCACAGTTTCTTAGGTGAGGAAGTTTACATAGAGAAATGTCATATTTTTGCTTATATAATTTTGTAGTCTGCATATGAGTAAACATAACATTGAAGCCTATCAAATATCAATNNNNAGATGGATCAATATGAAAATGAAGATTGAAATTTTCATTGTTTTATCAATTGAATACTAGAATGCATTTAAGTGAACTGATGTGACACAATTTTCCACTTGCAGAGAAATTCTGTATTGGAAATAAACTTGGTGGAATGTGGCCTTAAGATCTTAGTTTTAATCAATGTAGCCTTATGATTTAAGTTTTATGGGATTTAGATTATGAAAAGTTTTGAAATTTGAGGTTTAATTAGCTGAAAGCACATATTTGAATTTTTAATTTTTTTTTGGTACAACATATTTGAAATTATTTGTATATTAGACTATTGTATTAGGTTAAGTGGAAGAGTTGTAATTTAGTTAAAAGTTGTTATTGTATATTTAGCACTTTTGTCTACATTACTGGAACTCACTTTTCATTATTCAGAACTTCAATAGCCTTTTTATCTTCTCTCTCGGTGTTCTCTCTATCTCGATCTCATGTTCATCAGAGTTCATTAGAAATCAAAGGATGTTCTGGCTGTCTTTTCTCATATGATGAATTTTTCATTTGTGTCATGAATGAAACTTTTCGAGACGAAACAAACCGAATTCTATATTTTAATCAATGTAGCTTTATTGTTTACAAGTTTTATTGGGATTTAGATTCCAATTATGGTAATGTGTGGAATTGGAATGAAAATTTTATTTATGAGGTTGAGCTGAACAACATATTTCGATCAGTCTTTGAAGCTGGATTTCCCTTTTTGTTGCATGCAATTTTTTTTTTTTTCTTATTTTTTATTTTTCATATACTTCAAGACTTACTGCATGAAAGCATAACACTCTGACCCTGGTGATAGTTGATTATGGACTTAGGTTATATGAAGAAAAAAAACTCTGTTACAGACTTACAGCCTGAAAATTACATTGTTCTCTTGAGTGTTCGGTTCTATTTCACAACGAGAGTTACAAAAGCACACACATTTTTTAGGCTTCAACACGAAAAAACTTGACCTAAATACCCAAAAAAAATATATGTATATATCAGCCAAAAATTGCTTTCCGCGCGTAAAGACTCGGCAGAATTGCCTCTGGTGAACAAAAGCATGATGTACATTGGGAGGCACCACGCTAGATTATCATCCCCAGGTTAGACCTAAATACCCTCTTTACTATCTATAGTTCGTATATATACATTTTTGCACGCATTTTAGTGTTTAACAAATTTCGGGTGGTCGCTTTTCAGGCTGAAGAATTACCATATTTGCTAAATGCAGCTCAAAAAGATTTAAGCATTTTGTTAGCGAGCTATGGAAATTCGAAAACGATACAAGCATCTAGTTGTATATAGAATCTCTGTCGATTTTTTTTTAATATATATTTTTGTTATTAATTCCACTTGTGGGAATATATAGATAAAATGCTGATCGATTGTGGGAATTTTTTTTTTAAGATTCTTTTATCATGCCTGATAAACTGAATAATAGTGAGGATTTTAGTTTAGGTTCTTATTGCTCTCATTTATTGGAATGAAAATATGAAATTATGCGATAGATGCCTAGTATATGGGTACGTTTTCTGGTTCTTGTTTTTTTTTTCCTTTTTCTTTTTTTTAGTAGTTTCAATTGGGCCAGTTTATTGCATGATTGGGCCCAAAATAAATGATGAAGGATGTTTAGTCAAATTACTTGGCCCCTTTGAAGGCCCAAATCAAGGGTACAGGATTATTAAGATAGAATTAATTAAAAATAATTTGCTCATACTGTTTGTGGGGTGCATGTGCGGGCTAGTAAAGGGACAGGAGATCATGTTTCACATGCGCCAGTTTTTCTATGCATGTCAATTTCTTACTATAAAAATAAATATTTATCATCATCTTATTATTATAAAATTGACTATAAAAATAAATATTTATCATCATCTTATTATTATTTATAGTCTATCTTTCGAGCTCCTTACGGTACACTATGCTACATGGTGTAACAAAAGATATGTTCTGTCACTTTTTATTATTGTTCATGTGTTTGTATGTTTGTATATGTGTGTACACCAAGCGCCAAAAAATTAAATAAAATAAATTAGATTACCAACCCTATTAGATTCATTCAAGATAAAACGAATAGCGGTTTGTATCAAACCGTGATGAATGAATTTGATGTCTGTATTAGCTTGTGTGAATGATGATCTCTATAACCGTTTAACGATATCTTTTATTAGTTATCTCGCATTCCTTCTATTCACTTATTTAGTCCAAAAATTTCAAATCAAAAATTTCAAATCTCGCATTCCTGACAAAAACTGGGGGAAATGGGTGCTGACCCACTACCATGAAGGACGCCTGAAAGAAGGGAAAAAACTCATATGAAGCGCAAATGGGGTTCCATCCCAAAATCAATTGGTGGAAGGAGGAGTAGCCCATTAGTCTTATAAGGTGAGTCTATTTTCCATATATGAACGATGTGGGACAACTCACAAGTGATATTCTAACATATTTAACTTTATAATAAGATTCTTTCCTCTTATACCTAGCTCAAAACAATAAGTCGTGTTAGCACATCTCCACAACGTTAAACGAACAACTCGTTAACCTACTATTTTTGACCTCAGCTCGAAATACCCGAGTTACAAGCTTCACCCTAACTATTATCCATTGACTCAACTTGTAATTAACCATACCATTGCCTCTAACTAGATGATCCGAGCTACCATATGCTGTCCCCATCAAACCTTAATTTATGCATTTGTTATTGGGAAGTAAGTTTGAATAATCATAAACTAGAGCAAGTGATTATTGAGTTAGTAGATAGAAAATGTACATAGCAAATGAACTGATAATTATTATGATAACCGAGTTAGTGGATAGAAAATGTGCATAGCATATGAACTGATAACTGAGTTAGTAGATAGAAAATATACGTATGTACGATAGATGCATGTGTGGATATGTTTGGTTGAGAGCATTTACTAAATGAAGTTATGGATGAAAAAAACATTTTTCATAAATGAAAACTTTGAAATAGACAATTAAATTTTCTAATGTAATGTTATAAGTATAATCCACTGATGCATATAATTTAATTCACGAGACCCGAATAAAACAGCACATTTTGCCTAATGGTCCAAAATTTGTTCCAAAAGGCAAAGGAAAACAAGCCCTGCTTTTGTGTAAGCGTTTTGATATGAAAGTTTAAACAAATGATGGCATTTTTCCCTGTAAACTTGTCTCCACCTACACAAAAGTCGACCACTTTAGAATTGTAAAGTAAGTTGAACGGTCTAACAGGACGTTTGATGAGGGCCCATCTTATGATGAAAATTCTTCCAAAAAAGAAGAAAGCCAATCTTTTTTATAATAATCACACTCTATCGTACAAAATTTTGCTTATTTGGATCATAGTGAGTAATGAAATGTATGTGGTTCTCCAATTATTCAATAACCTTGTTTGATAGAATTTAAATGAAATGAATGTGAATATGTGTATCTACTTTGTCAAATTGATTTACCTATTATGTGTTGATAAAATATAGACTGCCGTTTTCTATAATATTATAATGAAAAACGAACTAAGTGCTTTACCTTTATATTATCTGTAAATCTTTTTAATAGTGTAGCATCTGATACCATTTTCAAGTGTCAAATTAGGAACGAGTATAAAACTAAAGGCTCTTGAAAATTAGGAGGTAATTTTCTCTAAAACTAAAGGAGGAAATTGCACCCCTTACTAAATCTTAGAAATTATATTACACCTTTCCACCCCATTTATACTTATTTTTAAATTTAGCTAAAGAAGCAAAAAAATTATCAAATCTATCTAAATTACACATAACCGTTATTAATATATTATTAATGGTAAAGAGATAATTAATTGTAATTAAATATCAACTTACCAAAAAAAGTGAAAACAAAAAGGTAAAGTAACCACCCCCACCGCCTACGATCCCCGTCTTTATGCAGAAACCGTTCAAGTTTTCTTGGTTCTCTCTCCTCTCAATCAACTATCTCTTCTTCTCCTTCTCTCTCTTACTCTCTCTGTTTTTTCTTTTTTTCTTTTTTCTTCGTTCAAGAAGAAGATGAAGTGGCTGATCCGGATCCAAGCATGGCGGAGGCTACCGCCCGTTCGACGTCGTCGTGGTCTTCCACATCATCGTCGTCTTCATCTTCCTCTTCTCCTTGCTGCTCGTCTTCAGATGGGATTTGAGCCGACTGTGAATCGCCCATTGATAAGGGATAAAGTATATGATGGTGGGTTGTTGCTTAAAAATTGAATCTTAAAAACCTATTTCACTAGAGGGAGCAAATTATTATGTTATTACCACCTAATCGAATGGTGATTGAAACTGGGATTAGGCAAAAAGTTTTTGTATTGGAGAGTGGGAATGGTGAGATCTATCGAAATAAGAAAAAAAAACATATATGGAGTATATGTTCAGTATATTAGAAGTATATTAGAAAATTTGTTTAATTTGTTCAGTATATTTTATGTGTACAGAGTATATGTTCAGTATATTACAAGATTTTTTAAAAAACATATATGGAGTATATGTTCAGTATATTAGAAGTATATTAGAAGATTTTTTTAATCTGTTCAGTATATTTTGTGTGTACAAAGAGTATATGTTCAGTATATTACAATTTTATTTTTTTTTTGTAATAGGAAATATAAGTAACTTGTTGTAATATGTTTATAAATTATATATGTATTTTATGTATAAAAGTAAAAAAATAAAAAAAAAAAAAAAAGAAAGACATAATTTTTTGATGGAACACATGTTTTTCATTTCAATATATACTAATATATACTACCATAAACCCAATATATACCACCTGATATCTCTATTAAATAACCTGCGTGAATTAAGGGGATAAGGGAATAAGAGTTGGAAGGAAATGGTAACTTTAGGGCATGCTTGTTTATGAAATAATTCATTTCCCACTCAAAATCTAACTCAACTTTAACTCAACCCCACTATCATTTATATTATTTATATAATTAAATATTATAAACCAATCATTCTTACATATCACATCAACTTTAATTCACTATTCATCCATTCGCATAATTTTAACTACCTATCATTTCCAATCATTTCCAATCATTTATATCCTACTTTTACATCAAATCATTAATAATCATTTCCAATCATTTATATCCCACTAACAATTAACCATATTACCTTTTTTAAAATTAACTCTAGTTAACTAAAATAACTCATTTTGAATGAAATATTTCATAAACAAGCACGCCCTTAGGCATTAATATAGATAAATAATGTCTTTTAGGTATAGACATAATTATTTCTACTTGTATGGTAAAATTGCAATTAATTTAAAATCATGCAGCAGACATACAAATTCCCAAACTAAAGGCTCTTGAAAATTGTAGAAAACATCTAAAAAAGGACTCCATTTGGTCTATTGGGCCATACATTTATGCATACGCCCAACACAATAATATAGTCCGTTATATAGGCACATATAGTTAAATTTGATTCACTTGCATAATCTACTAGCACGTTACCCGCGCGTTGCGTGGCTTAATATTAAAAATGATGTGAATGAATGATAATTTAATAGAAAAATATTTTAAAAAACATCTATTGATATAACGTAGACTAAATTTTTTACTAATCCAGTAAATATACTTCCACAAATATAACATTAATATAGTATTAATAGTAGATGAGTTGTGGTCATTATCACCTACTGTAATAACAATAGACAACATGGATTCATGACTATAGAAACAATAACAACGTATAATTGTTGTAACTAAAAAATACAATATATTTTTTTTTCTTAAAATTTTGAATATTAAATTCATAAGCTTAAAAAAAATGTGATATACTATGAATAAATTATTTGTCACATTAATGACACTCCTTCATCATTTTCCACAAAAATCTCTACGTGATAACATAATTCTATAGGTACAAAAAAATAAAGTCATAATTACTATTCTACAAATAAAGTAATATATTAATAATTAAAGTTAACATGTACGAAGATGAGTAAATTAAAATTCATAAATATAAATTAGATACTTAAGAAAAAAATTAAAATGACTTCTATACGCATGTATTTAAATTTAAATTAGGTCCACATATTTTTCACCTTTTTATTAATAAAATAAATATCAACATTTCATTTTTTTGCAAAATAAGTGCGATGGTGATTAGAGAATGACGTGGAAGATTGATCATTTTTCGTAAAGTTATAAATAAATTGAGTAATTGCACAAATCAATGGGAATTACAATTCAATGTAATTTTTAGAAATGCACATTGACAAAATTTTTGTAAAGTAATAAGAAAAAGACATTTAAATTATGTTATATAATATTAAAAAAACATTCTTGTGAAATTAACATTGTGATAGATGATAAGGAAAAAGTAACTAATGCATTATAATAAGTTCTATTTAACTTTATTTACTACAACATTCAGTTGCAATAATATGCTTTTATTAAGAAAAATTAAACGGTAACTGACACATTATGTTATTTTTATTTATAAACATCATAATTGTGTATTTAGTAAAAAAAATAAGGGAGGTCAATCACCAACTTTTACATAACCTCAAATTTAAGCTCAAATAAAATAATTGAAACAAATAATTATTGGATCAAAATATTCAATCAATAGGATCATAGTCAAAACTACATTATCACTTTCTTTCTGTCATCATTTTCTAAATTTTTTCATATCACAATATTCGTATATTGCTTACCCATAAATGAAACTAAATTAGATGCTATGTCAGGACACTAAATCAATTACATTTATGTTGTATACAAACTATGAAAATAAATGTTCACCTCATTGTACAAAATACAAATTTATGTCTGTACTAATCAATTATTTTTATGTTGTACACAAACTATGAAAATAAATGTTCACCTCATTGTACAAAAAAAAATTATGTTTATACATATTGAGTTATTTTTTATTATATACTTTAAAGTGTAATTTTTATTTTCATAATATTATATTAAGAAAATAATCAAGATGATCACCGTCAATGTTAGATCAATAGCTAAAACTTATTTTTCATGAAATTTAAGATAATTGGAATTAACTTAGTATTTAGAAATACAAAATTATTTTCAAATATCAATAATTAAATATTTAATAATAATAATAATAATATATACGTCTAAAACTAAAAAGTAAAAATGACAATTGCGATATATGATGAAGAAAAAGTTTTTGCATTCGTAGTAAGTTGTAGGACTTTATATGTCGCAATGTTTCGATAAAGATTATACATTATCGTCATTCTTAAGAAAACAATATACGATATACAAATAACACATTAACAATGAAATTAACTTGTTATGCCTCAGAAATTATAGTTGTATACTTTTGGACCAATAAAAAAAAATATGATGGCGAAAATTTTATGAGCGCATGTGTTTAAGTGGACTCTTCAATATTTTCATAAATAAAACAAATTATACCAACTAAAAATAATAAAATACCAAAAATAACATGAAACGATCTAATATGTAGTTGAAAATTCGTTGAAGAAATGAACGATATATATGCATTTTTCTTTTCAGCCTTCACAATCAAATTCATGAGTTGTCTCTTTGAAATGATGTCATATCTCTTTTTTTGTACACTATCATTTGTGGATTTTGTTTTCTTTTTACAATATCAGTTTTGAAATATTAGTCTATTGTTTATCTATAAAATACAGTCAATTTCATGGCATTTTTGAATTTTAATATGTCTTATTTTTCTTCTCTTTTGTTTTCCTTGTTTTCATTTTCATGGTTTTAGTAAAAGAACTTCAATCTATATAGTTCTTGAAGTTTCTTTTACCCAAATAAAGTATATTCAACATTTTCGAGATCTACTTTATATGGATATGAAGGGTCATCCCCAAAAACTATAGATGATATTTAAAAAAATATACATTTTTTAGTTGAATAAATTGTATTATTTATGATAAATATAACTTTATTATTTTTTACCTCTCTCTATTTGTATTGCATTTGGTATTTTAAAAAATATATGATAAAATAAAATAAACAAAAGTATGAAATTTAGAAGTCTAAGTTCGCATTTTTGTTAAAAAAGAATGATACGTTGACTTGACTAAACCTTACTTCAGCTCACATAAGAGTTTGTGAATGGTTAGATTTTTTACAATTTAAATTAAAAGATATTGTTTAGGAATGAGGTACTCTATACAAATAGTTTAATGGTTACTTGTCATTTCCTAAAATTACATAGAGGTTAAAATAATAAAATATTAGATTAATAAAAGATGATTACATATTTTATTAATGTGTACGAAAATTCCATCATATTAGAGTATATGTGTCAAACGTGACATGGTGCTATTATTAGATATTTATATGTAAACATTGAACATGTGTATGTTAAAATAAACGACATAGAATTTTAAATTGACATATCGAATCTAAAAGTTTATCTATATATATGCAATATAGATACCAAATTAAAAACTATAAAAATATTTATTTATTATATTACATGCAGATATTGTATTAATTATGATTTTTTCTATTTTACCTTGAAATATTTCGAATATAACCGAAAAAATTAATATTGTGTTTGATATTCAAAAATAAATAAATATGTTAAAAAAATAAATTATTTTAAATAAAAAAATTACTTTAAAAATTATTTTAATGATTAATTAAATGAGATTGATTATTTATTTTTAAGGAAAAAATATAATATATAAGAAAAGGAACTCATACTCACAAATGGGAAGAAAGACAAATAATAAGTGAGATATTGAAATGAGAATTCATAATAAATAATTATGTATAATATTAAATATTATCTGTAACAAATAATTATGTCACTCACAAAACATAAAAATATTTAACGAAAATTTGTACAATAATTGATTATGACTAAAATAAGTACTTATTTGTAACAAATAATTATGATATTGTTTGAATGGTAAATAATACATAGAAATTAACAAAATTTATTTCATGGTCATATAAGTAGTTGAAACATTTATTTAGCCAAGAGAAATTGGAGTGCAAATTTTAATACAATTATGAATATAAATTAATTAATCATATGCAACAAATATTTTTTATTGATAAATCATGCATAGAAATTAATAAAAACTTATTTCAATGTAGTAAATGTAGTTTTTGATGAAAATTTTGCATAGAAGTTGGTAAAATTTATTTTTAGTAATTAATATAGTTTTGGAGGGAATTTTTAACTGCTTCACTTTAATATATATAGATTAATAATTTAATATTAATAGCTCGAACTTGTTTGAAGTTTAAGTAACAGGCCGAATTGATCTCGTTAAGGCTAGATGAATTTTTACGTAATTTTTTAAATTTTACTTTACTTTAACTCGTTAAAACTCAGAGTTCAGAGCTAAACTCAAGCTTATTTATATCAGCTCGATTCTTTTAGCATTGGACATAACGGACATAAAATATTATATGAAATATTTTTATATTACTATTTGGCGGTATAATTATTTATTATGACTACAGCCACAACACTTGCCCCTTCTTCCAGCTTCATCACACCAAATTGTTTCTGTTTTCTTCTCCTTAAATTATTGTTAACCCTCTCCTCTCTTACCGGTACAAAACAAACATTGGGTTCTTTCCTAATAAAATACTTTTTTTTTTGCTCTAGGTTAACTTTTACCTTCCCCAACACCTCTACAGCTTCAATTCATTCATCCCCACCATCCAAAAAACACGGCCAGTTTCTTGAATATTTGTGAAAAAAAAGGGCTTTCTATTGGGATTAATCACATTAAGGTAAAGAAAACCAAAGGAAAGAGAAGGAAAACAACTTAGAAGTTACAACAGCAATTTAATGGATTCACTCTACTTTCTCAGCTTTTTTACTTCACTTCTCCTCATTTCCAAAGGTAAAACCTACTTTGAGAACTCCATTTGTAGCTACATTTGTGTGTTTTTGGGTATTTGTTTGCCACTTTTCTTGCAAAGACTAAATTTTTAGACATTGGTTTACTTTAAATTTGTGATCTTTAATATTTTGTTGGTCATTTCCTCCTTGTTACAGATAAGGCCCACTATAGTAACTCAATTTCTAGTTACATTCATGTTTTTTCTCAAAGATTCAATTTTTATGACATGGGTTTTATCATAAGTGTATTATCATGAAGAGGGTTGTGCAAATTTCCATCTTTGTTACGAGCTCAATTAGCTACATTCATGTTTTTTTCTTTTTGGGTCTCCACTTTTTCTTCAAAGATTCAACTTTTTTCCCAATGTTTTATCACAAAAGTGTAATCTTGAAGAGGGTTTGCGCCATTTACCCATTTATAATCTTGTTTCATTTTCTTTATTTTGATCTCAATTGTTTCATTTAATTTTGAGCTGAATTTTTCCTCCATTTTTTTTTCACATAAAGCTGCATTTGGAGCCACATTCACATTTGTAAACAAATGCGACCACACCGTATGGCCCGGCATACTCGCCAACGCCGGCAGCCCTTCACTCGACACCACCGGATTCGAGCTCCCTCAAGACTCCACCCGGTCCTTCTCCGCCCCGGCCGGCTGGTCCGGCCGATTCTGGGGCCGAACCGGATGCGCATTCTCCGGCTCGAGCCAGGGCGCCGCCTGCCTGACCGGCGACTGCGGATCGGGAAGGGAGGAGTGCGGCGGGCTCGGGGCGGCCCCGCCCGCCACGCTGGCGGAGGTCACGCTCGGCGCCGGCGGCGGCCTGGACTTCTACGACGTGAGCCTCGTCGACGGGTACAACCTGCCGATGGTAATCGAGACCACCGGGGGGACGGGCACGTGCGCGTCGACCGGGTGCGTGACAGATCTGAACCGGGCCTGCCCGGCGGAGCTCCGGTTCGGCGGGGGGGAGGCGTGCAGGAGCGCGTGCGAGGCGTTCGGGAGCCCGGAATACTGCTGCAGCGGCGCGTTCAACTCACCCGCCGCTTGCCGGCCGTCGGTTTACTCGCAGATGTTCAAGATGGCGTGCCCGAGGTCGTACAGCTACGCCTATGATGACCCCACCAGCACTTTCACTTGCTCCGGTGCGGATTATACGGTGACGTTTTGCCCCTCCATGCCAAGGTAAATAGAAAAATTGCTCTGTTTTTATTTTATACTATTATTATTACTATAGTTGTTTTTATTTTTTTCCCCTTGTTTTTTTAAGTTTTATTTCATACTTTACAGAGGAAATGCACTGAAAAAATGGGATATTTGGCATTGTTTTGTGATTTTTTTTTTTCTAATTAATTCTTTGTTCATGGTGCATTTATATTTTTTAAGGTAAAATTAGGGGGTTTTTTTTATTGTTGCCATAAAAATTTGGAATTTGGATTATATATTTGATATTCTCACTACATGTCATTTTAATTTAATTTAAAAGTGCATATTTGTTGAAATATATGATCACATAAACAAACTTTATTTTTTTGATTGTTTATATTTCTGGTGTGAAAATGGGTTCCATTAAAGCATCCCACTGATTGGCACTGCAATAAGTACATTACATGGCTCCATAAGTCGAGCCATTCATAAGTCGAGCTATCCGATGGTTTCATAGCAAAACTGCACATTTTCTAATAATTTCATCATCTGATCATCATCTTATGAAAAGCATCAACTTCAACCAAAGAATCTTGCAAAAGATCTTCAATTTGACTGCCAAA
>BKCP01009181.1:495954-553430 GCA_008636005.1 Striga asiatica | reverse complement strand
AAAAAAACCTCCTCAGAAGCATAAACAGTTAAAACACATCAAAGCAAAAACAAAAATCTCTAGTCTCTCTACCTTAAAAGTTATGCTGCAAGTACAAATGCTCGTGCGGCGAGGCCGGCCCAATCTCCTCCACAGCCACAGGCCCAACAACACTCACATTGCAGCCCATATTCCTAATCTCCACCACGTTTTTCGCCCCGTCAGCATCACATTCCGAAACCGACGATTTCCTCCTTTGTGACGAGGCCACGCTCGGAAAAGTAATCCAAGACGGCGCTCGAAACTCGAGCCTTTGATCCTCACAATCCGTCTCTGATCTTTGTGACGACTTCTTATGAAGCCTACTGCTCCCGAGCACAACTTCGCTCGGCAAAATCGGCTGATCGCTCGATGGACTTCCCATCAACAAAGCCAAAGCCCGTTCAAGACTTGTCGTAACTTTATCCATCGACGGCCTCTCTTTACCTCTCATCCTCACGCATTTTCCCGCTAAAATCGCGATTTTACTCAAAGCCTCGAGTTCTTCCGGCGGCTTTAGTGTCGGATCGAGAATCGACTCGATTTTCCCGTTTTTTATTAAAGGCACGGCCCACTCGACTATATTCCCTTCCTCGTATTGCATATCGATCGCCTTCCGTCCGCTTAAGATCTCGAGCAATAAAACCCCGAAACTATAGACGTCGGATTTGGTCGTGAGGTAGTGTAATCGGTAGTATTCGGGATCGAGATAACCGAGCGTGCCAGCTGGCAGCTCGGCTAACGGCGAGCTACTATTCGCCGGGCCAAGTAAGGAAAGCCCGAAATCGGCCACTCGAGCGTTATGCTCCTTGTCGATTAAAATGTTGGACGATTTTATGTCTCGGTGGATGACCGGCGGGCAAGCGTAGCCGTGAAGATATTCGATCCCTCGGGCGGCTTGAACGGCTATCGTGACTCGCCTTATCCAATCGAGCGGCTCTTTGACGATTTCTTTGTTCTTAGTGTGTAAGTGTTGGTGTAACGAGCCGTTGGCCATGAACTCGTAGACTAAAAGGCGTTGGCCGCCTTCTTCGCAATAACCGAGCAAGTTGAGCAGATGAGCGTGGTTTAGTCTCGAGAGTAAGTCGAGCTCGGTGTGAAATTCTTTCGAGTTTTTTTTCATGTCGGGCGAGATTATGGCTCGTTTGACGGCTACTAAAGTGCCGTCTTTGAGAATGCCCTTGAAAACGCACGAGAAGCTTCCTTTGCCGACGAGGGATTCTTGATGGAACCCGTTTGTGGCGCGTTCGAGCTCGTCGTAGTTGAACATTTGGGCTCGGCGGATCTTGAGCTCGTCTAAATTTTCTGGACGGATTTTGCCACTCTCCTTACGAAACGACCCGTTGTAACTTTTCTTTGAATTTGCCGAGCATTTGCATTTTCGTAGCTTGTAACGAACGTATAAGACGGAAGTTAGGCAAACGGCACTCACGAGAAAAACGGCGAACGAGACCTCGGCTATGAGAATCGGAATCTGCAAAGTCCAAAACTTTTCGGTACTCTTTTTTTGTCCACCGAAAGCGGTCGAGCAATTGTTGAAACAGTCGGAGGATACGCAGTTCGTGCAGTTATACGCGCATTGCCGGTCGGAATTCGAGCCGCATTGTGACACCTCGTACATCTCGTTCGGACAGGCGTCGCCACATGGCAGGCAGATATGGGAGGAGCCGCTGCCGGAGGAGGATTTACAGAGCCCACTAAACTCGTAAAAACCGTTCGGGCAGGGATCTGACCGGCAAATTCCGGGCGAGACGGCTACCGGAAGGGAAGAAGGAAAATTCGAGCCCCAGCAAATGGGTAAAAAGGATGTCTCGGCGAGAATTCCGCACGTGAAATAATCGCCGGCGGCGATTTCGTAAAGCTGGACGCCGCCAGGTGGCGGAGTGCTTTTCTCGACGGTATAACCCCAGCAAACGATACTTCTATCGGCGCTCTTAATCCCACAGGCGTGAAATTTGCCACCGACAACTGACAGAATCGGGAAATCGGGCGGGCTATCGACGTTAAGCTGACCGGAAAACGGGCCGGGCAAACCGTGCGAACCGGATACGGAGATTTCGTTCTCAAGATCCAAACTTTTCCCCCAACAGATGACTCGCGAGTGAACCCCTTCGAGAATGCCACAGACGTGAAAACCCCCGGCGGCAATTTTTCGAAATTTAAGCTCTTTCGGCACTAAACCGATTACATTACTGCTGGTTTGGTCACCCCAGCAAAAGACGCTCCGATTTTGGGAAAAAAGTCCGCAGTTAAACTCAGAGCCTGCGGAGATTGATTGGATCTGCCCGTCGAAGGTGTAGCTCTTGGTCATGTTGTAGCCCCAGCAGTCTACGAGGGACGTGTTTCTGAATTTTCCGGTGAGGGGCTTGCGCAGGCCGCAGAGGTGGTGGTCGCCGGCGCTGATTTCCAGGTATTCGGAGCCCCGAGAACCCAGTACCGAGCCCATGGGGATGAAGCCCGTGCTGCCCCAGCAGAAGGGCCGGCTCGAACCCATCTGGAGACCGCAGACGAAGCCGTTTCCGCCGGTCAGGCCGAGGAACGGCGAGAGCGGCGGCGCGCCGCGGACGATGGCGGAGTTGGAGCCGTAGCAGCTGGCGATGTGGGAGCCGTCGGATTTCAAGCCGCAGAAGGCGGGACCGCTCTCGCCGTAGGATATGGCGATGGGGGACATCGAGCCGAGGCTGTAAACCTCCCCGCAGAGCACGCCGGAGAAGAAGAGCAAGAAAATCATCAGCTTCTTCCGGTCGGTGAAAAAGGCTCGGCTTTTCCATGGGTATAGCTGATTCATGGCGAGAAAGTTCAACATTCGCCGGCGGGTTTATCGGAAATAGAGGCGGAGGAGGTGGTGGCCGCTGAGGTGAAGCGTTTACAGTGTGTGTTTGAGTGTGTGTGGGTGTGTGAGAGAGAAGGAGAAGAGGGGGAAAGTAAGCTGGTGGGTAGCATTTAATATTGATCGGACGGTGGATGTTCGTCTGGTTTGATCTGACGGCCAGATTTTGATCTTGGAACAGTAAATCATTTGAAGGAACCGCTGGATATCACGCTCGCATTGAATGCTTGCTTTTGTAGGTTCAGCTAACAATGTGATGTGGCAATGGTTATTTTAGGAGGGGCATTTTTTGATTTTTTTTTTAATTTTTATTTTTTATATATATATGAATTGAATTTGGATTTTAATTATTATTCGTGCATATAAAAGGAGGATTTTATTTATTTTGTTTTGTCAAGATATATTTTTATCGTATTAAAATTTATATTTTTTTTACTATTTTATTTACAATATTTAACAAATAATCAATCAATTTACTCATTTTGTAATTGGTATATATTATTTATGCATATTTACATAAATAAAATAACAGTTTATGTTTTATACTATATGAAACATTAATGTCAAAGTAAATTGTTTAAAAAAGGTTGATTAAAAATGTTATATATATTCAACTCAAGAAAATGAGAAATTAAATAAATAGTAATAATGTATAGATCCTTAAGTGATATAATTATACATTAGTCTTTAATGTAAATAAATGTAAAATGAGAAATGAAAATTGCTAATTTTAGTATAGAATGCTCAGTTAGACTTTCTCTTGTGCTTATTATATGATAAAAATTATTTCAAATTATATTGTTTTATTTAATAATAAAAATATAAACTTTTATTCAGAAATTATATAGTTTATTGCATGTCCGACTTTATACTATTTTTCTAAGCAACTGATACAATACTCATGGCTAAATTTGAAAGACAACAATGTAATTGAAAATTTTATAATTACAATTTACAATGATTCTTGCAATTTACGTTTCCATATTACGAAAAATTATTGAAAATCTTATGATGGGGGCAATAATCAAGGGTTGCAATAAATGACGAAAGCATATATTACCTCAACAAACAAATAAATCCCTTATAATATGCTTTGACAGCCTAATCGTGATTTATTTTAAATTAATGCTGAACAAATGCCACTAACCATCACAATATATTTACCAACAATACATCAATTTATAACCTAATTTTGTGCATTAGATTTCATGCTGTATTTCAATATGACCAAAAATTAGATGTCTAGCAAAAAGTATGGTTCAAAAAAATGTTATTCACGACTCATGAGTTCGGCTCACCCGAGTAGAACAGAGCTCACTAGGTTTGATTTATAAATAGAAACTTTTATAGAATTTTAAACTTTTGTTAGATGCCAATTTTTAACAAATTTAACTCGAGTCCCTTTATAATTTCGCTAACTTAATAAATTGAGTTCCACTCAATTTGAAAAGTCTTGAGCTCGAACAGATAGATGTGTATTGATGGAGTACAAAATTAATTNTGTGGAGATTTGAAAGTAAGAACATCGAAATATTTTGCATCTGATTAAACTGATGAACATATTTTTTTTTTTCTTTTTATGAATTGGAGCACGAAAATAGGTTTATTCAACACACACGCCCATAAAACAACATAACCGACAAAAATACATAAATAAGTATCAACAAACACAAATCGGTCCCTAATGCGAGTAATGCTGTTGGATTTGCTGTATAAAGTCAATGAAAATAGAAGATTAATGTAAGTTTGGTAAATGTATATGTAGCTAACATTGATAAATTACCTTATTGTTTATAAATAGATTTTCTAGCCTACAGTGGATAGTTTATGCTCTAAATTATTAAAAATATTATATTTACCAAACCAAGCTATAAGATAGTAAAATACATAAACTCATTTTGCTGTAACCCATTTTTCTTCACGATTGCTCTTGTATCACCGATTACAGAGACTCTAAAGTTAACTAAATATATAAAACTTACAACTAACTAAATAAATTGTAAACTAAATTATTCTACTCTACAATTAAGTATAGAAAAAAGTATCACATCTACTAGACAATAGACATTGAGTTTGAATCATAACTATGCTAGCTGAAATGAAATAAAGGCTCATACTTAAACTCAGCAATATGTATCAGAAAAAAACAAGTACACTACTTTTATTTATCTTTTTTTCCACGTAGTTCAGAGTAGAAGATAATTAAATATTGATATGTGTGCTTCTCGGGATTTTGGGATGACTTTTGTGTCATATTTTTTTAATTAAATTGGGGTGCATCAATAGTTAAAAACGAGTCTTATCTGGAAAATTGTCACTGACTCAACATTTTTATACCAAGATGTTTAACATGAAGTATAATATAAAACCACCTCTTTACATGTGGCGTGCATGTGGTATCGTTCGAATTTTGCGCCGATCCTCAAATTTCATAATCTTAAATTAACAAGAAAATACGAATGTAAATATATTAATGTACATTAGGACTGTTTTATACATATTATTCGTTTTTATGATACTTGCACTATAGATCCAATTAATTATAGAAACCGTAATGGGCCTGTGATGATTGGCCTGTCTTGTTATTTAAGTCCAAACATTAATTGGGCTATTTACCATATGGACTCACTTTATACGGTCTTTTTAACCCGACCCGATACAAAACTGAAGCTATTAATGGAGGATGCTATTTCGATTTTCGTCTTTTACTAATCTGTTTTGCTCAGCTTCAGCTGTGTTAAAATGGCGGACGACGAAATTGTCTACCCGAATTCGCCTACGGCTAATTGGAACTGTGGATTGGATTTTTATTGCTTGGATTGGGAAGAACACACCGTGGATAGTTTCGAAACTCCAGATCTCGTTCATAAAAGAGTTACAGAGCTCCGCGAAGGAGGATCGATATGGCGTATGTATACTTTCTCCATATATATAACTCCGTTTATTCTTTTATGAATCGAATTTTTGTTTGGTCTTCTTTTGTTCTGATATTGTTAATTACGAATGTTTGGATCATGGGCCATCATCAGGGAAATTTTCGATTATGGAGCATGGGCCATCAGGTTTCGAAGAGCCTGTCCTGAATTGCTTCGAGTCCCGTCGGTATTTCAGTCTGAGCAGAGGAAATTGGCCAGGTTGATCTGTGAGAGACAGTATGCGGCACGTCTCGAGGCTTTGAGTGGTAAGTCTGCTTCACACAACCTTTTTATTTTTTCTTTTGTTGTTGTCTTTTATAAAGAAACCTTTGTGAATAAATCCTGACTGGATATATTGGATGATTTCTATAAGAGGGGGTGGAGGAAGATGAGGAGTAGGTGAAAAGGAGCAATTGGGAATGAGGTGATAAAGATAGAAACTGGAACGCGGAACCAATTAGAAGCCATAGATTTCTATTACTATAATTGATTCAGAGAAGATGTTGAAGGTGGTAGCAGCAAAGCCCATGAGAGGGAGAAACTCTGATGATATATGAGGCAAAAGTATATTATCATTATTTTTGTTTATTTTTTTTGTGATGATTGATACTNATTAAATTATGATTTTAAAAACTAAATTAAGAGGGAAAACTTACTTGTAGAAAGTTTATCTCACTTGCGATATAATGTTTCTAGCCAGTTCAAGTTTAGAGAGCCGCTGTATGAAAACACAAATTTATTAATAATTGAGTTACAAAATAATAAGAGGAAAAAATTAATTATGCTCATGTAGGTCAAAGTAAAATGACAAATCTGATAGTGAATCTGATAAAGAGAAAAGGGATAAATAGGGTATACTTGTGGTCGTTTTCAGCTACGCATCCATGCAACCGTCGAGTACGAGGGTGTAGTCTGAGGGGCAAATGGCATCTTGACACCCCTTCCAACGCAAATCACTCGATCTGCCACCTCGCGATTAAGACTCAGGATCTAACAATCTCCACATCAGCAACGCATACTCCCTCTCCGGCCGTGCAGACGACCACCTCAGCAATGCATACTCCCTCTCCACGGCCGTGCAGAAGACCACCTTAAACCGCATCTTGTCTTCGCTCTCACGTATGAAGTCCCGCAGCAACGTCCATGCAGGTCGGACACGAACAATCATACTTGTATTTGTATCCTACGTGATTTCACCACACCAAAATAAATATACATTAATAGCAATTACAAAAAGGAGAAGAGAATCAAAGAAAAATAATGCATTTAAATGTTACATACTTTTGGCAATAAATATTCTGTCATCGTTCAACCATAACCTCCCCAGAATGGTTGGTGATGCTATTTGACTCTATAAACTGTCTTAGGAGACAAAGATCTTCTTCACATCTCCCGATAGAAACATCAAGACCATAACCAGTAATCTTTTTTTCATTCTTCAATTGTTTTAGGTCTTTTTGGAGCAAACTTGCAGATCGAGCGCACAATAGTGTGACATCCAAGTCTAGGATCAAACCAAGACGAGCCGGCAAGAATATGCTCTGAAAAACTCCATACGCTCCCTTGGGCATGCTCAAGCCCCAGAAATACAAACCCTCACTACCTGATGAAGCAACTGGAACTGGAATCAGGTTGATTTCCATTTGCTCCAGTTTGACTGTTGTCGGGTGTGCTCCATTATACCTTATACGGTATTATGCTTCACGATGGTCGTTGGTGGGACGGAATTAGTGGATATACACCGGAGATGAACCTCCCAGTTCAAGGTACAATTACACTTTTGTTTGAAGATTTGTATATTTTTCTTACCAGTTGTTTTATTTACTTACCCACTGGCTATGTTTCTTCAATTTTCACAAAATGGAAATCCACCTGATTCCAATTGATTCCAATTGCTTCATCAGGTTGTGAGGATTTGTATTTCTGGGCTTGAGCATGCCCAAGGGAGCGTATGGAGTTTTCCACAGCATAATCTTGCTAACTCGTCTTGGTTTGATCCTGACTTGGATGTCACACTACTGTGCGCTCGATCTGCAAGTTTACTCCAAAAAGACCTAAAGCAATTGAAGAATGAAAAAGAGATTGCTGGTGATGGTCTTGATGTTTCTATCGGGGAGATGTGAAGAAAATCTTCGTCTCCTATGACAGTTTATAGAGTCAAATAGCATCACCAACGATTCTGGGGAGGTTCTGGGGAGGTTGTATGTCCTGTGCATACCGATTCCGTGGAACGCAATATGATATGATTGAACGATGACAGGATATTTACTCGGATCATGCCACAAGTATGTAACATTTAGATGCATTATTTTTCTTTGATTCTCTTCTCCTTTTTGTAATTGCTATTAATGTATATTTATTTTGGTGTGGTGAAATCACTAGGATGCAAATACAAGTATGATTGTTCGTGTCCGACCTACATGGGGTTGCTGCGGGACTTCAGACAAGATGCGTTTTAAGGTGTTCGTCTGCACGGCAGCAGAGAGGGAGTATGTGTTACATGGATGCGTGGCTGAGAGAAAACCACGATCGAGTACACCCTATTTATCCATTTTCTCCCTATCAAATTCACTCTCAGGTTTGTCATTTTACTGAACTACATGAGCATAATTAACTTTTTCCTCTTATTATTTTGTAGTTCAATCATTAATAAATTTGTGTTTTCATACCGCGGCTCTCTGAACTTGAACTGGGTAGAAACATTATATCGCAAGTGAGAGAAACCCTCTACAAGTAATATTATCCCTCTTAATTTAGTTTTTAAAATCATAATTTAATANGTTGGAAGCTAACTGACAAAAGCTACATTCTCTGAAGTCTTTTCATGTATTTATACCGATATTGTGTTATTCTGGTTTCTTCGCTCCTTAATTTTGGTTCAGGTGGGGAGGTGTCGAAGCAATCCCAAACTAACTGTGTCTGTAAAAATGAAGCACTGGTCGACAATTTCATCAAGAGTATAATGTCTTCTAATGAATCTCAAAACAGTCCTAAATATATCTGATGTGATACTTTCTCTGGAAAAGCAAGTGGAGACCCTTGTGGCCATTAAGTATGATCTTGAGGAGGAGAAGGAAGTGCTCAAGATCAAAGTGATGAAAGCGGAGGACTTTGAGTGCAAACTTAGAATGCGGCTACCATCCCAGGAGGCTATGCTGAAGAATGTCAACAAGGTCAACTTTCAAAGACATAAATTTCTAGTTGATTGCATTCTCAAAGAGGATTATGAGTTAAGGGAGATTCTAGAGAACTTCACGGGAACAAGTGGGTTCCAGAGAATGTTATGCACCTTCTACAATAACGGAGTTCATGCAGCTATGGATGACATAACCAAGAAGAAATATTCTTATTTGGACTCGGATGTTATGCCATTCACTGAGAAAATGGAAATGACTCCTGAGCTAGTTTCTTGTGAACCTTGGTATTCGAAGCTTGAAGCCTCTAGATGGCATGGAGCAGGAGGGACTTTGAATGCTGAATACCAAGCGGCTGAAGCTGGTGGTAATACTAGGATTCTTTGTGCTTTGTGATGACTTAGACTTGCAATAGTACATCTCATAATCAGTTCTCCTTGTGCACCGTTTTCTTTTTCCAGGCAAAAAACTCTTGGTGAATGATAATCCTCAACCAGAAGCTGAACAACAAGCCATTGATGATGATTCCTCTATATCAACCATCGTTCAGACAGATCAAGATCAAGTAGCAGATGAGGGTAATAATTAGGCAGATAGAGCTCATTTCCAATCATTTTTTTCTTTATCCTTCTCCCTTGTCCCCCTGTGCTTTCTTCCTATAAAAAGCGTAATAATAAATTTAAACCTGTAGCTAACCAATCTGTTTGTCNAATCTCAAAGGCAAAAACCTCTGTTATCTTCTGGAAACTGGCACAGATCAAGATCTTGTACAACGACAATCGAATAAAAGAGCAACACCACCCGACTCAGAAGAGCATTCTACGGAGAAAAAGGCAAGATTGTCTGCCGGAAATGAGCAGCTGGCAAAGGTTGAAGAAACCTGGCAAAAAATTAACTCGTTGATAGAAGGCTGGAGTGATGAGTACCTGACCTACACTTTGATGGCCCATACCATCTTGAAAAGGAAACAGTGAGAAAAGAGGACCTGCAGAAGATCCAAGCATGTTGGAAAATAGACATGCCCTTCAAGGGAGAGTGGAGGACCTATGGTTTGCTATATCTGGGATCGAGGATGAGAAGAAGAGACTCAATATCAGGCTGAGCAAAGCAAAGGAGTTGATAGCTGTCCTCAAGCTCAAGTTTTCAAAGGTCAATGAGCTCAAGGCTAGAGTCACTGACGACACGAGAAAGATTGAGGCAGAACTCAAGGACTATATGGGTGCGTTTAATCATCGGCTTCGCGAGTTCACGGACAAAATATCCTTGTTGGCCGAGTCCGAGAAAATCGAGTGTTTGGTTCGTGAGAAGGGATACCAGTCGACGATGGATGAATGGGCAAAGAAGATTCAACCTGCTACTCCTGATCAAGTAGTTATTGGCAACTAATGCAGAGTGTTGGATTGACTTTTTCAACCACTATTTTATATATTATTAGTTTTTCTTTCCTGTTTGTTTTAGCAACAACAAAAGCAGGGTGTTGAATTGAACAAGTCTACTGCTTTTTTGTTATTTGTGTCCACCTGAGCCTTATTTATTAGTGTTGTAGTCTCTTTAAATGGCCATCATTCACTTACTTTTTTGTCGATGATTAATGCTCTTCTGTGAAGCTTCTTGTGACCAAGCAATTGCTAGCGACATAGATGCCTCTTTCCTAAAGGTAAGATGGGGAAAACTCCATGTACATTCTTTTATTTTATCACATTTAGCTTATTTGAGTAATAGCTGACCAATGCAGGTCGTGTCGAGTGCTATAATCGACAAGTACATAGGGGAGAGTGCTAGATTGATCAGGGAAATATTTGGCTATGCCCGTGATCACCAAGTAAGTTTTATCACATGATGTTTACTTATGTGTTTTTGTTGTCTTTTTATATAATTTGATTTTAAAAAGAATATCTGTCCTCCTTATTCTGAAGCCCTGCATCATATTTATGGTCGAGATTGATGCCATTGGAGGATGCCGTTTTAGTGAGGGAACAAATGCCGACCGTGAAATCCAAAGGACACTCATGGAGTTGTTCGTGTAAAGTTGCACAGGACACTATGGTTTTGTGATGTGTTCTGAATTATTATTGATTCGTGCACATGTAAAAATGATAATGGTGACGAAACAGGCTTAATGTTCTGGACCCTGCACTTCTTCGTCCGGGTCGCTTAGATAGGAAAATTGAAATTCCATTGCCCAATGAGCAGTCGAGAATGGAGATTCTAAAATTCCATTCTTCTGGTGTAGCTAAGCATGGTGAAATTGATTACGAGGCTGTGGTGAAACTTGCTGAGGTGACCTAGAAAAGGCTTTTTTTATCAACTCTATTGATTGTTTATTTATTTATTTAATATTTTTCAAACATATCTGTACAGGGATCTAACGGTGCTGACCTTCGTAATATCTGCACTGAAGCTGGAATTGTCTGCGATTCGGGGGGAACGTGATTATGTCATTCACTCATTTACGAAGACTTCATGATGGCCAGTTTTCTGCATTGTAAAGATATCAATGTTTTTATTTTAGGAAGATTAATGTTAGTGTTGTAATTGAGCCAAATGAGCCAGGCCTCTGAGCACTTTGCGCTCGTGTTCGATTATGTTCGAACATTGTTCGTGTTTGTTCCTTAGTTATTCGAGCAAAAATTCGGGTTTGACCTCGTTTGTTTAGTTGTTTGTCAAAGTTTGAGTTTGTTTTTGTTCGAGTTTGAATAATTACGACACATCAATTAACTGGAGTTCAATTTATTTGAACTCGTTCGAGTTTGAAAATATTTTTTTATATATATTGGTACTAAAACTTTTTATTAAAAATATTTTACTTAAATATAAAATATATAATTGATTAATTAAATTATTGTTCGGAACATTATCAGATGTTCGCGAGCTCATGTTCGTTTGATTAACGATTGAGCCTAAGTTTTTGTTTGAGCTCGGCTCGATTTATAAGCAAAAGATCTTTATACAAACTCAGATTCGGTTCGTTTACAACTAGAAGCATGTCATTTTACTGAATTTCGGAAAGCTATTACTTTCAGTTTTTATTTCATCCTACAAAATAAAATACATGACAATTTGTTTGTAGGTGTTTTACATTTTTCGCTTTTACAGAATTAAATGCATTATGCATTTATATGTGAAGAAATATTGCCTGAAACATATGTTAGTGTCTTTGTTGAATTTTTTTAGTTTTCCACTTTTACTCAGTTGAAAGTTAGTTATAGTGCCTTTTTTTTTCTTTTGCTTCATATATGAGGCTGGATTGATCTTATTGTAGTTGAGCTTTCCGTGGATTCAGGTTTGTGCAATTATATTTTTTTATTGGTTGTTAGGTATCCTAGACTAGTACTTTTTGTAGCATTGGATATATTTTGAATTTTTTAGATTGAAATTGTCCATGTCATTATACATTTAAGTCTACACCCTTGTATGTTTTCAAAATTACCACTTGCCATTACATATCTAATACTCGGGTTAAATGTGCAGTTAGTGTTCAACATTACTTTTGTCAACTATCTCACAAAAATGTGCATTTTCCTTTTTTGAATTCTCTACAAGTTTCTGGATAATTTACTGTCGCTAAGTTGATGTAATGAAGAGAGAAAGGTTGGAACGTCAAAGTGAAACATATTTTTCGAGAGGCAAATTTTGCGGCCGACCATTTGGCCTCCTTCGCTGCGGATGGATTGTTGGGATACCACTTTTTACATGATACGCCGAATGGAGTTTGTCAGTGGTTCCACCATGATTTTCTAGGCGTAGCTTATACGTGGGCCGTGTGCAACTAGACACTAGGCGATAGCCTCTTTCATTGTACAAAAAAAAAAAGTTGGAAAGAATCGAGTATGAATAGTGAGAAAGGGTGATATTAAGAGCGAAGAATGTTCACAAATCATGTGTTTTCCGTTCCTATTTTTTCCTTTTAAATACAAACGATCTGGACTTTTCATGACATACATGCATACTGGTCTTAATACTAGTACTTAGCCCACCACAACTCAAACAAGCAAAGCATAGATAATAATAGGCCCAACAGATGGCCCAATTCCTCAATTTATCCCGGAGCACTTTCATCTGTTCATTTGGATAAGGTTTCCCATTACCATTTTCTTCCCCAAATTCATATATTCCTCTTCCCCGATCTGTCCGTTCCCAGCGGCTCCTTCCCCTGCAGCTTCCTTCTTTTCAGGCAAAGCTTTGCCTTTTTCCTCTAACATTACCAAAGTCTGTACCTTTTCCCCCAGGATCTCTTTTAAGGTCTCCAAAGCCGGAAAGCTGTTCCACCCGAAGCCGCCACCGCCCGGAATCGCCTCGTTTCCCGTCGACGACGAGAAATCGTGATGGGCCTGGGTAATTGGCCCGTTTTCTTATTTTGTCAAGTCGTATTTTGTTTTGCTTGATGATTTGGATTGAAATTGTGAATCTAAATGAATTTGTTCGATATAGTCTAGTGTGTTTGTATTTTGGTTGGTGTTCATGAGGCTTGGAGGCTTGGTTGATGGCTGCGGGAAGGTGAAAATAAAAGACAATGAGTGTGNTTGTTTTCGAAAGGTTTACTTGGTAAATTACAAATTATTATTATTATTTTTAGACATTTATTTAAATAAGGTATAGTAACTTACAAAATAGATATTTTTTTTTTCTCTGTTTATTTGTTATAAATTGAATTTTTGTTTGTTTTTTTTTTTTTTTCTCATATTTGTTTATTACAATTTTTTTGGATCATGGGCCATCAGGGAAATTTGGGTTTGGGGTCCAGTTGGTACATTCAGTCCGAGCAGAGGAAATTGGCCAAGTTGATCTGTGAGAGACGGTATGCGGCACGTGTCGAGGCTTTGAGTGGTAAGTCTGCTTTACACAACCTTTTATTTTTGTCTCTTATAATGAAACCTTTGTGAATAAGTATATTGGATGATTGCTATAAGAGGGTGAAAAGGGGCAATTGAGAATGAGGTGATAAAAATAGATTTCTATTACTATAATTGATTCAAAGAAGATGTTGAAGGTGGAAGCAGCAAAGCCCATGAGAAAGAGATTGTGGGTACAAACAACCAACAAACCAACAAAGAACTTCTTTTTCTTTAATTGAATGCAACTCTGATGAGATATATATGAGACAAAAGTATATTATTATTATTGATTTTGTTTATTTGTTTGATGATTGAGCCTTAGATTAATGGGCAAATGATACTTAAATATGAAGTAATTGAGAGGGGGAGAGTGAGAGAGAGAGAGAGAGATAGAGAGATAGAGATGCAAAATGATTGATCAAATTTTCCATCTTATCTTATACTGGATGATTGTTGTTATGTTATTTCACGTAAACAGCAGCATGTTTAGAATTGAATATCTGAATAGTTTTAGGCTGTTCAAGCATATACTTTTGAGGTGTTTATTGGTGGGTAGCTGCATGTTTTGCATGTGTGTGTATATATAGCTTGTAATGAAGTATCCTGCTTGTATATGATCCTCCTGCCTCTTTAAAATGCAGTCTTGGTAAACAATATTCAAGACCAGTTTTCAAAATGACAATTATTCAGAATAGTTAAATACAACTCATTTTTACATTTTTTTTTTTTAAAAATTCCATGAAATGCCAAATTAGAACGGCATCTTAGCCACTGATGGTACTCTACAAGCTTTACTTGTGCAGTTAAAACATGTTTCTCAAAATTTCAGTTGCAGAAGGGAATCCCGATTATAATATAATCATCATGGGTGAGTGGGGTTGCTAGTTATTGAACTCAGAGACATTTTTGATTGAGAAATCATTTAAATATGTTGCTTGGCAGTCTATGGATTCTTTTGTTTTTTTCCTCTCTCCAGATCTTGCTCTCTCCTTACGAAGTCTTTTTATGAATTTATACTCATATTGTGTTATTCTGGTTTCTTTGCTCCTTAATTTTGGTTCAGGTGGGGAAGTGACGAAGCGATCCCAGACTTATGAAAAATGAAGCACTGGTCGAGAATTTCTTCAAGAGTATAATGTCTTCTAATGAATCTCAGGAAACGGTCCTAAATTTGTCTGATGTGATGTGATCCGTTCTCTGGAAAAGCAAATGGAGCTGGTCTTGAGGAGGAGAAGGAGGTGCTCAAGATCAAAGTGATGAAAGCGGAGGACTTTGAGTGCAAACTTAGATTATGGCTACCATCCCATGAGGCTATGCTAAAGGATGTCAACAAGGAAAACTTTCGAAGACATAAATGTCTAGTTGATTGCATCTCAAAGAGGATTATGAGTTTAGGGTAGATTCTAGAGAACATCACGGGAACAAGTGGTTCCAGAGAATGTTATGCACCTTCTACAATATGGGAGGCGATGCAGCTATTGATGACATATAAGAAATATTCTTATTTGGACCTTGATCTTATACCATTCAAAATGAAAATGGAAATGACTCCTGAGCTAGTTTCTTGTGAACCTTGATATTTGGAGCTTGAAGCATCTGAATGGCATGGAGCAGGAGGTACTTTGAATGCCGAATACCAAGCAGCTGCAGCTGCAGCTGGTGGTAGTAGTAAGGCCACATAGGTCCTTTGTGCTTTGTTTTGACTTAGACTTGCAATAGTACATCTCATAATCAGTTCTCCTTGTGCACCATTTTCTTTTTCGGCAAAAAACTCTTGGTGAATGATAATCCTCAACCAGAAGCTGAACAACAAGCCCAATCTCTTGATGATGATTCCTCTATATCAACTATCATTCTGACAGATCCAGATCAAGCAGCAGATGAGGGTAATAATTAGGCATATAGAGCTCATTTCCAATCATTTTTTTTTATCCTTCTCCCTTGTCCCTGTGTTTTTCTTCCTGTAAATAGTTTAATAATAAATTTAAACTTGTAGCTAAACAACCTATTCGTCCATTTTTTTTTTTTAATTTTATTCTCAAGGGCAAGAACCTCTATCCTCAACTGGAAACTGGCACGGATGAAGGTCTTGTGTAACGACAATCGAATAAAAGAGCAACACCACCCGACTTAGAAGAGCATTCTAAGGAGAAGAAGGCAAGAATGTTTGTCTGGCAAAGGTTGAAGAATCCTGGCAAAAAATTAACTCGATGATAGAAGAGCTGGAGTGATGAGTACCTGGCCCACACTTTGATGCCCCATACCATCTTGAATGAGGAGACAAAGGACCTCTAAAATATTCCAAGCATGTTGAGCAATAGACATGCCCTTCAAGGGAGAGTGGAGGACCTATGGGTTGCTATATCTGGGATGGAGGATGAGAAAAAGAGACTCAATATATATCAGGCTGAGCAAAGCAAAGGTGTTGATAGCTGTCCTCAAGCTCAAATTCTCGAAGGTCGATGAGCTCAAGGCTAGAGTCACCGACGACACGAGTAAGATTAAGGCAGAAGTCAAAGTAAACTATAAAAATATTAACAGAAGTCAAGAAGTCAACATAGAATCACTAAAATTTTCTTTAGGTTTCATTCTCCTACACTTTCATTGTTAGAATCACTCTACTCTATTGATTCAACAAAAAATTGAAGTCCAAGTTCGGGTGTTGCTTCTTCATGCCCTCAACTTGCTTTTCTCATGGCCTCAACTGCATTATTGTACCCTTCCTTATAGTCCTTCCTCTCTATTGCATCATCGAGATGCAAAATAGCATTAAGGTATCGAAAGATACACGATCGAGCATGATGATGCTCATGAGTGGATACACCCATCTTCTCAAGCTTGAGTTTCGCCTCCGAATGAAACTGGAATTCATACCCGAATCGAGCTTTTTGTATCATCTTGTTCTTACACGTTCCCGTGATCGTGTTCCCGCCCTTGTGTCTCGTCTTTTTTCTCGAATGACCCATTTTTTTAGAGTCTGTGGTTGTATTCGTCCTTTTCTCAGGATAATAAAAGGATAACTAAAGACTGGAGCTGCACAAGGCCCTTCTTTGCACATCTAAATTTTTAGATGGCTTAGATGAAAGCTCTCCAAAATCATCCTCATACTTGATTTCATCAACCCTCTGTCGTACCTTATTGAATTCACAGCACGTCGGGAGAATGTACCTTTTGTAAGTTAGCTTTCAAAAAAAAATAAAAAAATACATTATGATTAAGAAAGCTAATTGAGAGGAAAAACTTACTTGTAGAAGGTTCCCCTCACTCCTAATATAATGTTTCTTGCCAGTACAAGTTCGAGGAGTCCGTATCAAAACACAAATTTATTAATGATTGAGCTACAGGATAATAAGAAAAAAAAAAAAAGTTAATTATGCCCATGTAGTAAAATGACACTTCTGAGAGTGAATCTGATAGGGAGAAAACGGATAAACAGAGTGTACTCGATCGTGATCGTCACTGAGCCACGCATCCATGCAATCATCGAGTACAGGGGTGTACGCTGAGGTACAACTGGTACAAGATACAACATGTGTGATCGACTTCTTGATACCCTTTTGAACGCATATCACTCGGTTTGCCACCTGAGTCGCATGGATCAAACGTGATTCAGGATATAACAATCTCCACATGAGTAATGCATACTTGTTTGCACGGCCGTGGAGTGGGAGTATGCGTTACTCATGTGGAGATTGTTGGATCCTGAATCACGTTTGATCCCTGCGGCTCAAGTGGCAAATTGAGTGATTTGCATTCAAAATGATGTCAAGAAATCGATCACACGTTGTATCTTGTGCCAGTTGTACCTTAGCGTACATCCTCGTACTCGATGGATGCGTGGCTCAGCGACGATCACGATCGAGTACTCTGTTTATCCGTCTTCTTCCTATCAGATTCACTCTCAGGTTTGTCATTTTATTTTGAACTACACGAGCATATTTAACTTTTTCTCTTATTATTCAGTAGTTTAATCATTAATAAATTTGTGTTTTCATACAAGAACTTGTACTTGTATTTGTTAGAAACATTATATCAGGAGTGAGGGAAACCTTCTACAATTCTCTCTTAATTTAGCTTTTAAAATCATAGTGTATTTTTTTTGTTGGAAAGCTAACTTACAAAAGGTAAAATCTCCCTACGTGCAATGAGTTCAATAAGGTACGATTGATAAAATTTATGATGATGATTTTGGAGAGCATCAGCGTGTCTTTCATCTAAGCCATTTTTTAGATAGTGCAAAGAAGGGCCTTGTGCAGCCCCAATCTTTGGTTATCCTTGAGAACATGACGAATACAACCACAAAAGAGAGAAAATGGGTCATTCGAAAAAAAAGACGAGACACACAAGGGCGGGAGCACGGGACGTTCAAGGACAAGATAACAGAAAAGGCTCGAGTCGAGTATGAACTCTAGTTTGATTCAGAGGCGGACCTCTAGCTTGAGGAGATGGTGTATCCACGCTCATGAGGCATCCTCATGCTCGATCGTGTGTCTTCCGATCTCTTAACGTCATTTTGCATATCGAAGATGCAATAGCAAAAAAGGACTATAAGGAAGTACAATGGTGCAGTTGAGGCCATGAGAAAGCAAGTTGAGGCCATGAAGAAGCAACACCTGAACTTGGACTTCAGTTTTTTGTTAAATCAATCTGAGTGATTCTAACATTGACTTTTATGAAACTGTAGGGGAAAACCTGAAAAAAATTTTAGAGATCTCTCTCTGTTGAGCTTTCTATGGTGTCATGTTCTCGACGCTCCAGTGGCTGTTGAAATCGTAATCTGATTAGTTGTTACTTGACCTTTGTTTGCTCGTTTTTTGTATTAGCTTGTTGACCGTAATTTGCTCTTTTTTGTATTGGCTTGTTACTTGACCTTTGTTTGCTCGTTTCTGTATTGGTTACTTGACCTTCCTTTGCTCGTTTTCTGTATTGGCTCGTGGGTGGTTCGGGTCACTGGGTGAACTAAAGTCAGACAGTGGGAGAATCATTTTCACATACCAAGTTCAACTTTTCATTTTGGACACTGGTGTAATTTTCTCACATCTTATTATTATAGGTTAATTTTCTCACAGGAAATGTCGACTCATTATCTCAATATCAATATGTTATAAAGTATGCTTATGCTTTATATGAAATTTTTTCAGATATATGGGGTTTTGTTTAACAATCTTTTCCAACTAAAACTTGAAGGGAATCCTTATAATCAGGTTTCTTCTTCATTTGCTTTATTGTATCTTATCTTAGATTACAAAAGGAATTATACATTTTCACGGGCTTTGATTCATGAATGCATATTATTCAATGCATTAACCCATCTTTCCAACTGCCAATTACACTATATCAATTTTTTTTTTTTTATTGGGTCATATTATCGATAGAACAAGCCAATTCGACTTTATATTTTATAGTCACTACCAGATTATAATGGTAAAAAAAGGGTAATCGAGCTGTCGAGTTCAATTTTTTCCTTGAGGACATTTTTAAGAAAAGCGGCCCATTATTTTTTTGCTTTCTTGAGGATGTAAACTGTAACATTTACAATAAATAGTAACAAGAAAAAGAACTCACAATTATTACTTACTATTTCCAGCAGTTTTTTAATTTTACGTTTTAATTTTAATTCATTCTCAAAAAACTCGGTTAGCCTTAAATGGTTCCTAAATTAATGGGTTGTGTGTGTTTAATTTAGATGCACTTATAAACATATGCAAAAGTTGACTTTTTTTTTTCTTATTGTCGAAAGAAAACCGATTGCATTAAAAATCAAGTCTCATTTAGTGTGTTGCCATGAAATCGGGCTAAATAAATATTTTTATTTACTTAAAATTCTATTAAAGTTTTTTTTAAATAAATATACTACCTCAAAATTAAATATTTTTATACTAGTTGCAACAATTTCTTGATTATATATCATATCTTATTTTTTAAGTTTCAATATTAAAAATCGTGCATGTTAACAAATTGTATACCTTCTCCTTTTATATTAAAAAAAATATTGATTGCAATGAAAATCGGGGGCAATATTGAATTGATAATTTAAATTTCAAAATCCCTTGCCATATGGTTGACATAAAATTGGGCAGAATGAAAATTTGCATATAATAGATGTAAATTTCCAATTTAAATTTTAAATTCATTATCCATTATGATTTGGTTGCCATAAAATGTGGTTGCTTCTACAATTTGAATTAGAAAAATCCAATCACATATTTCTTTTTATGCAAAACACTTAAAACAACTAATTTAAGGCATCGATTCAATGAAAAAAAAAAAATATATGTATGTCTAAGACCCTCAATGTTAGATTGCAAAAGTTGGAAGAAGATTGATGAAAAAAGAACGAAAGAAGAAGTTGGAAGTGGCGAAAAATGAAGGAAGAAATGAAGTCGTAGGTCCGATAATTTCGCTATTTATACTATGTTCAGTGTAATCTAAGTCGTCGATTTGCGTTGACTAATATGGATTGTTGGATTATTTTTTCTATTTTGTTTAGGTCGATGTGAACTTTCAAAGCTAACATTATTAATGAATTGACTTTATTTTTAAATGGGCCAGGTTTTGGCCCAACTTAATGTTTAAAAATTTTGTGAAACTCCACTTTTTTCAAACGCATTCTTATTTTACAAGTCCAACATGATTAATATAAATAATTACACATATCTTATTTTAAGTATTTATTAGGTTTAATTATAATCATGATCGTTACTCTATTATATAATTTTAATTTGAATACAAAATTGGCTTTTAAAAATGATGGAAATAATAAAGCTCCGTACATCGCACAGGTACTATACTAATAAAAAGATAACGAACTATAAATTAACTAAAATAGCTTAATTATAACAGTTAAAAGCCTAAATTCAAAAATACAAATGAACACTCCATAATAAAAATATCAAAGACCCCAAAAAAAATAAAAAAAATAAATTACTAAAATTAACAATATTAGTAAAAAAGTCAAAAGAGAACTTTTATGTACGTCTAATTTGAGAAATTTCATGCAGGTGATAAGTTATCCACAATCGCCAGCTCACAAGTAAGTAATAGTCAACTCACATAGATTGAATTGAAAAGAACCAAAAAGCAAAACAAAATTTCCCATCCACCGCCGGATCACCACCCTCCGCCGCCGATGGACACCTCCGACGAACCCAACAAGCCATCCTCCGCCCATCCCGAGCCCACCTCCGCCGCCGCCCAACCTCTCCTCTCCAAACCATACCCGCCGCTCGAGCCGCCCATCGCCTCCATCTCCGGTCACGACGAAGAAGACGAAACACAGTACCTTCAGATTTCCTACAATCACGGCCCTCGCCCCGTTAAAGACATATTATTTCTCCTTCTCTTTTGTCTCTTCGTACTATGCACCTTCGTATTTGGGATTTTTGCCTCTGTCCGCAGAAACCCTCACCGCCGCCAAATCTCATCCTTCATCTACAATACGACGTCGTCCTCTTGCTCCCTGCTAAAGAGCGATGTCGATTTCACAGTAAATGCCCAAAGATCGACACTTTTCTCCGACTTGATTGATAATCCACCATTTTCACACAATCCCACGACCTTAAATTCCATAAATTCGAGTGTCCTGAGGAGCTTGATATGGACTCTGGTTATAACCCTAATTTTGAGCGGCCCCTTTGTTTTCTCCGTGCTTATGCTGCTCAAACACTACACTAAGCAAATAGTTTACGCCTCCATTCCCTTTTTCTTGATAATCCCGATCGCCATTAACGTCTACTGGTTCGTTGCTTGCACTGTGAGCTCGGCCTGCAGCCACGCTTTTCCCCTGGCGTATCGAATATTCTTGTTGATCTTCGTGTTCTTGATAATTGGGGTGATCATGTGGATTTTCGTGGTCAATTGGCATAGAATTGAGCTGACTGTGAGAATAATCCGTGTATCTTCTAATGCATTATCGAAGAATTTAGGGATATTTGGTGTTCTTCCTGTTCTTACTCTTGGATTGCTTGTTTACTATATGCCAATTGTCGTGTTTTTGATATTTGCCGACTGGAATGGGAAAATTGTGCCTAGAGAAAAAAATGGTGAGATTGTTTGTGTTTGGAAAAGGGATAGTTGGGTGCCTGCTTATTACACGTTGGCGATTTTAACAATGTTGTGGTCTATGGCTGTTATGGTGGAGGCTCAGGTGTATGTGATTAGTGGGACCATTGCACAATGGTACTTTTCGAAGGATGATGATGAGTCAGGGCCTAAGCACGCGATTAGAAGTTCCTTGAGGTTAGTCATTAAACTAAATAATCGCACTTTAACGGCTTGTAATTTTCATTTTCTTTCTTGATATTGACACTCGTAATATGTAGGCCATTATTCTATTTGTATAGTTTTGATCAACTGGTTCGAAACCATTAGTGCATTGAGGGAGGGGGAATATTCTTATGATCATATGACAGTTGGACTAATTACAAGAGAGAAGAGAGGGAGAGAGAGAGAGAGAGAGAGAGACTATAACGATGCTGCAGAAAGCCCGTTGAAGCTAGAATTTATGTCTAAAATTTTATGGGATGGTCGTAATATTTTTATCAATTGCGATGATGAAGGCTATATTTGGTAAAACTATAGCTGATAAGTTACCTTATAGCTTATTAGTGATTTTTGAGCTTATAGCTTATAACTTATGATTTATAGCTGAAAAGCTAGCTTATTGATAAAAATGTTTGGTAAAATTAGCTGAAATAAAAATTTAAACGAGCTTATTTGAAAAGCTACTCAAAGAAGCTTATGAGATAAGGATACATGAAAGTTTATAAGCTAACCATAAAGAAAATGTAGTACATAGTGAATACTTGAGTTTTATATAATTAACAAAAAATATCTCGGATATGGTGTTTGTAAGTACTAAGTATAGTAATCAACTAATCATATGTTAGTTCACTGAGTTAACAATATTGCAACTTTTTTCTAATTCATCTTTTGTCAGAAATGCATTTGGCTCCTCCTCGGGAACAATTTGTCTCTCGGGATTGCTGATTTGTGTGGTTCGCATAGTTCGATCGGTGGTCGATAGCGCAAGACAGGAAAATTCATCCGGGATTGTGAACTTCATCCTACGGTGCTGTGCGAATGCTCTACTCTTAGCCATTGATTTTCTCAACAAGTTCACGATCAATTTTGTCGCCATAACTGGCGAGTCCTATTGCAAAGCTGCTAGGATGACTTATGAGCTCTTGAGAAGGAACCTCTTATCGACCGTGTTCGTGGAGACTGTGTCGACTCGAATATTGGCCGGGATCGTGCTTGTTTTGTCTGCAATTTATGCGATTGTGGTAATTAATTACTCATTACAATCCTAATTTTTATTTCAGTCTTGAATTATTTTAGTTCATGTGGAGTTGATATTCATATAACCGAATAAACTGAGATATAGCTCGTCATTTCTATCATCTTATGGATAATTGCCAAAGAAATCTGGATAATTTCAATGTTTTGACGAAAACCCGTTTTAGTTTTAATCTTCTACTTTTCTCCTTTATAAGCTTAAAAGTTAAAAAACATTTTGAATATTTTTCCTCACACTAATTTCTGCATCACAAGTATTACTAGTATTTGTGCTATATATCCTTAAATTGAAAAATTCAAACTCAAGCTTTAGTTAGTGATAGGAAAATTCGAACTTTTTGGGTTCTTTAGGTGATGCAGTAACTGTTCTAGGTCCCAAAGTCAGTTTTTAATTAAACTTTATCATTTTTCTTAAAGTACCCTTGAAGTTTGGCTAGTCTACAAAAGACCCCAATTATTTTATGAAGATTTCCAACTACTCCTTTTAGGTACTGCAAAAGCCCTCTTAAGGGTATAGTCTTTTACAAGTGTTTTTTTTTTTTTTTTTTNATCAATCTAAATATTGATATTGATGACATCTTTCGCGACCCCTTTTCTTTCCTGCACGTTGCATCCTTTTCTTTTACCTACATATTTGAAATTTGTATCCGGAAAAATCGTTTTCTTCATATTTTTTTTTTCTCCACGATAAAACACAGGTTTGTGTTCTCCTAAAAGCCGTTTTCCACCTAAGCAACGAAGCCTATTTTGTGGCTGTCATCTCGTGGGCTTTGCTAATCGTGATTCTCGGTTTCTTGGTGCACGTTTTGGACAATGTTATTGACACGGTTTATGTGTGTTACGCCATAGACAAAGACAGTGGAGATGTTTACAAGCAAGACGTGCATGAAGTTTACGTTCATCTGCCCATCAGTCGAAGCCATCGGCCGGGTTTCGTGTCGAGAAATCCTCTCGTCGTGTAAAATTATTTTCGCCCGATTTAGTTCCTCATGTTGTATTATCTTGTAATTTCTTTGTATGTGTCTTTCTTTTTATCTTCTTTGAGAGTGTAAATTTGCAGCATGTGTAGCTTAGACTTTTTTTTTTCTTTATTATTATTATTGTAAACAAAGGTTTTGTGTAATTGGAGGGGCACTGACAAATATTCCCTTAATTGTCGTAAATGGTAATGGGTGTGACAAGCCAGCACAAGCTAATTGGGCCACCAGAATTTTACTGGGACGCTAACTTGAAGTCTCTGGCCCAATTTGTATATAACTTTTTTATTGGGCTGATTGGATTCTGACCTATGGGCCCCCCCAACTGCAAGGTCTGATACGCCTGGTTTTTCTTGGGCTAATTAAACATTTTCCGAGCATTTAGTCCAAAGTTTCAAGTGCATAGAGTTGGTATACGAAATGAGTCGGCTTAATAGTATACGAAATGCTGCTTGACTGATTAAGGCTCGAACTTTGTTTGGTTTGTTTGATAGACGATCTGATCTCGACCTCATTGAAGGCTTGATTGGATAAAAGTTTGTTATATAATTTTTGAACTTTTAATATAATTTGACTTGTCAAAACTTATTAATAAGCTAAGCTTGAGCTAATTTATGTAGCTAACGAGACGAGTTCATCTTGGCTCGTTTTCAGGTCTTACATAACATGTTGACCAATATGGAAATTCGGATTTATAAGTATTTTTTTGCAATATTCCATAGTAATAAGTTTCTATAGTCACTTCCACATGGAAATTTTCACACATTGCAAATGGAAGGGCATTTGGGGCCTCAATTTTGCCTCTGAATAAGTCAGAACTCTCCTTCAACTATATAATTGATATAAATAATGACATGGAAATCTATCAAGTTTGTAATAATTTTTCATTTGATAGTTTTGTCCTCTACTTCTTGGAAAAGATTAATGCTATCAACAAGTCACAATACTTCCATCAGAAAGCAGCTAAGCATACATCAGCACAAGCACATGGTTCTCTAGGAGTAATTACGTAAACCCGCCCTGGACTTTACCCTATTTGCTAAGGACTCCACTTTTCTTACATAATTGTAAATTACCCAGGTAGAGCATCTTCAATCCTACCAATCCATTTTTCATTTCAATAATTGGCTCACAATCAAATGAATCCATTGATACTACGAAGATTAACATAAATTTCTTAAAATTTGGACACAAATTATTCAAAAATGATGAATAGAATATATTTCATCAATATTGCTTTTTCTTTTTTCCCCAAAAATGTGATAGATAGAACAAAACAATACAAGTAGACTTTGGATAAAGTCCACTTTTGTTGTAAATTATTAATTTGTGTACATTCCTAAATTATTAATTCGTGTACATCTCCCTCTTCTCATTTGTTCTCTTCCTCTCTAGTACAATTCATGCTATCATTTAATACTCATATGATATGATTTATATTACCACACATTTTTTATTTTTTTTTTAACATTTTAAATGTACATATATTAAAAGAGAGACATCAACACGGGGGATGTGTCTCCTCCATTTTGTGACTTGAATGAATGATGGACATTTTTTAAACCTTAGTGTTTGTAAATTTTCTTGATTCTCTAAATTATTACACACCATATATTTATATATATTAAATCTTTACTTTTACTTATCCATATATACTAAGGCAAGCATATGCATTAAGGTGTGTACAATTGACCTTACCTAGCTACATTCCTTAGAGGGAGCATTTTTATGGGGATATGAAATACCAAAATTTCATGCATGGAAATTCATGAAAATAAACCGACTTATTATTTAGGAAATAGATAGAGATTGAATTAAGCCTCTTTCTTGAAATTAAGATTGCTTACGCGCTAAGGCTTGTTTGAGTAGCTCAAAGAAAGATTTGTATAATGGTTTATGTTGTTTGAATCGAGATGGGACCATGTATTGCTCCATTCCATCTAATGATCTAAAACACAATATATATCTAACTAATAATTAAGCATAAATAATAATGATACTTATTAGGTTTTAATGAGTTTCACCTTGTGAATGGGACTTCTAAACTTGGAGTAATGTTGCAGAATTAGGCAAACTTAACAAAAACATATGTTTTCAACTAAAATTATACACTCTTTCAACTATTTTAAGCTTAAATATCATATGCTAACAAATAATATAAATAAAAATATAACATTTCAAAGCATACTTTGGCATTATTATTAAAAATTATTATGATTTGACCGTTGGACAATAGGTCGAATCACACAAGAATTTGTGAATACACTCTCATTTTACGCGTCTGGAGAAACTTATAGGTAAAAGATTAGAATCATATGTCAATTACACAATTCATTTGATCACAGTTTAAGATAATTAGTTCACACCTTCTAAATAGGTAATTGAACTTAAATGTAGCTTGCAGTACTCATAAGTTAATTATCTCAATAGATCATGATGATAGTTCTACTTCTATGTATATTGGTTTTAATTAAAGCTGCACTATTTCAGTTAGACCTAAATATTTTGAAACGAAATAATAAATTGGATTAGGTTCTTGTCCACAACACAATATACAAGTGATGTGATATAATAAAGTGCCTAATTTTTTATGGGTATGCAATAAAATTAATCAAATTTCGCTCACTGCCCATAACATGATGATAATAATCTTGTGAATTGTGACTTACACACATATGACAAGTGGATGTATTTATTAAGTAATGATAATAACAGTAAGGCTAGACCTGTAATAAAAACACAAGATAAGTGGCAATTTCCAAAAGCCAAACCTTATATAACCACATCATGTCACTTGTTCACCCCAACTCACATTTTCATACATTGCCATCACTAATTTTAGCTAAGCAAAAATTGACACTTACACTATTTCACAACAATCCTCATGGCTATGGCTTTCAAGATGGTACAAAACTCAGTGTCACCAAATAATTCCTTCTTTCATTTTTTTTCACCTAATTTCCCTAGTTAATTAACAAGATTGTATATTCTATACATACAACATAGACATTAATTGATTTTCAAATTTTGATTTGTTGACAAGATTTTGTTTGGTATTAACAGGCGTTGACAGGTATGTGGGTAACTGAGGAATGCAAGAACTCGTTCATGGAGATGAAATGGAAAAAAGTACATCGATACATAGTTTTCAAGATCGACGAGGGGTCGGAGGTGCTGAGGGTCGACAAGGTGGGGAGCCCATCCGAGGGGTACGATGACATGGCAGCGGCCCTGCCAGAGGACGATTGCCGCTACGCAGTTTTTGACTTTGATTTCGTAACCGTCGACAACTGTCGCAAGAGCAAGATCTTCTTCATTGCATGGTCAGTACACTAGCTTTTTAATCATAAGTCATAACCTTTCTTGATAGAAACTCGATTGTTTATATAGTACAATTTGTTCCCTAATTTAAGATATGGAATTAATTTGTGAACTAATTAAGAAGCTAGTGCAAAGTATTCCCTTAAAGAAGTGCAATTTGCAAATTTAGGTGATTTTTTATTTTTATTCTTTTCTTACTTGAGCTTGCATTTTGAAGAGTTGGTCAATTTTACATATTCATATGTAAATTGATCAAATCAATATTATATATGATACTATGATGTGCTTTTTAATCCTCATATATAACGTTCTTAATTAATTACTAGTAATGTCATTTTTTCATTATCTTTGTCACTATTTTTTAACTATGATCTATTTTTAAAAACAACAATACTATAAAAGATACAATTATATATCATCTGTGTATATGATATATAGTACCATATAATGTAAAAATAATACAACACCATATATAATTGAAAAATAACATCAAGTTCGATTCTATTTACACGGTTTTTACATCAGAACTTACTTTCATTACAACCTTATAATATGTATTTAATTATTGATTTTGCAGGGCACCAACAGCTTCAAGAATTAGGGCAAAAATGCTTTATGCAACCTCAAAAGATGGACTAAGGAGAGCTTTGGACGGTATACACTATGAAGTGCAGGCGACTGACCCAACTGAGATGGGCTTTGACGTCATCAAGGATAGGGTCAAATAATTGACCTACAGATTAATTAGTTCAAAATCATGTTTAATTTGGCATCTAATTAATCTCTTTTCTCAATTAGCTTCTAATTTAATAACACCACTTGCTAACGAGGTGCGTGCTTTTTCTTCTAGTTAATTAAAGTTGGTAATTACCATCACATTTTTCCAATATGTGGTGGATTAGCTCTCTAATTTGCAATAATATACTCGACTTTGTACTGTTATTATATCAACTTTGTACTGCCATTATCGACTTATCAGTAATAATTGGCATTGACTACTAAGTACTAAGTAGCTTTTATTGTACATGCATCCTTTTTTTTTTCTTNTATTAACTAATTTGCAATTCTTTAAAGGTTGTATATGGTTTACACTTTACACCAACCAATTGTTAATACAAATATTCATTTTCGTTCACAAATTATAACGAGTAAACCCGTCTAACGATTAAAGTCTTCTCACACGAGCGAGAAGTAAAGCACTAAAAGCCCATATAGCTAATTGTTGGGTTTGTCATATTAGCCCAAAACCAAGAGTTATTGGACCTAAAATGTCAACCTAGAAATTGAATTTCATGTTATTTTTAGAGTTTGCAAATGCTAAGTGGAAGTTTAATCTACATGGCAACACTGGGTTCACTTCAAGTGAATAATAATAAGTGCACTATTAAACTTCCCAAAAAATATAAAAATAACTCAAAAAGTGCTTTTATAGGGACGGCCCAACAATCGTTTATAAATTTTTCTGGGCCCAATGTTATTGTATAGGGGCACTAGATAATCAATAAATTATAGAGAATTTTGCACTCCATGCGAGAAGATTCCTCAATTTTTGTAACTCTACCATAGTAACTAAAATAATTGCGTATCTATCTAAATCAACATACTTAATTAAATGAATGTCTAAATAAGTTATCACATCCTTTCCAACGCCCTCCCTTGTTATCCGCTTAAATTACCGTTTCATTTTGGAAAAAAAAAGTTCTCTACATATTGATGAAGCAGATCAACTTTACTGCTCGATAGCCCTCCTAAAAACGCGGCTGAGATGATGACTGATTGTGGTTCACCGGCAAGGGGCTGAAGAAGAGGGTCGCCGAAATCTGATGGAATCTATGGCAATGGGAAATCTGATGCTGCGCTATTGTCGTCGCTGGCGGTGGTGGCTAGTACGGGTGGTTGGGTAAGGAGTGACGACAAGGTAAAATCGAGAAGGGCTTGGGATTATCTTCTGAGCGATTTCTCAGAGGTTGGGAGCTCTGAGATTTCTGTACGATGAGGTGAACGATGATGAGAGAGAAAGAGTATATATGCAGTATATGTAGAGTATATGACCCTCGTCCCCGCCAAAAAAATTTCGGTATATTGTCAGTATATTTTAAGTATATTGTCAGTAAATTTTTGGTATATTGTCAGATATAATCATTCCATACACCTGTCGATTAAAAATTTTCGGTATATTGTCAGTATATTTTCGGTATATTTTTTCATGACATTAACAGGAAGACGTTCGACAGTATATTATCAGTATATTTTCGGTATATTCTGCCGTTAAAGATTTAAAGTCAGGATGCAATCTCACATCCTGGGGACGCTGCTCGTCGGGGTAGTGCTGACGCATGTCCAGTATATTTTTGGCGTGTTTCATTTTTCTTTTTCGTCTGTTTCAACGATGATTATGAATTTAAATTCAAATATAAAATCTTTCCATCTTGAATCCTAAAATTGTGCGCTATAAATATGGAATGGTTGTTCACCTTACTTGTAACTGTTTTAGGCATAAATATAATTACTTTTTATCTCTTAGGTATATACACAATTTTATTGGTTTGGATGATAATGTTGCAATTACTTAAAAAACGGTAAGTATATATAAAAATTTCCCTAAATTATATGTCCAAAAAAGGGGCCCATTATAATGTGCTCCACGTTAGGGGGGTCCAAGCCCAGTAAGTTTTCCCTCCAAAATGGTACCAATAATGACGTTATATTATTACTACTTTTTTTAAGGAAAAAAAAAAAGAAAATAAAAGAAAACTGAATCAACTTTTAATATTTTAAACCTAATAAATTAATGAAGTTGAGAAAATATACTACTGAACTGCAGTGGAGGCAGGTCTGAGCATAGCTGGTAAAAAGAAATATCAATTATATGTCCCAAAATTGTTTAACATATATATATTTTAAGACATATGATATATTGTAATATAGTATTATTTCTATCAAAATTGATCCACTTGTTTAATTTTTACATGTTAAGTGAGTTGAGTCAATTTTTATAAAGGATTAAAGGGCTGTATCAGCTAATATGATAAAGATATGAAAATCGATATATCAACTCTTATTTTTGTGTGACACATTATAGTTATTAGATAGGTCGACATGTGATATTATTTGTATAAAAATTTATATTTATACTATTAAATATTTGTTTAACACATGTACTGCCCCCACATTATATTTTCTTTTTTCATTTGTATCACCTTTCAAAAAGTCTCATAATTAATTAGTTTCATGTTCAACAACATTACTGCTGTTTATATGACTGTTGTCTTCTCTCTTAACCCTGTTTGTTGACTAATAAATAATTATTAGAAACAGTGTTAGACAAGACATTCACATGTCACTACTATTGCAATTCACTCAATTCTCCTAAACAGCTTGTTTAGCTGGTTCATTTAGTTGATTTAGTTATAACTTGATTTGTATTATCCTTTTATTGTTATATCTATCGTTTGAAAAAAATAAACATTAGTTACATTATATTGCAGCGTCGAATTTTTTCCATTGCTGATTTAATAAGGCCTTACTTATTTTACAAACATATTCTAATGGAGGCGACCAAACTGCGTCTTCAAATCTAATTTGAAGTTCATGCAAATTGTTATCATACAGATAATTAATAAGGTCTCATCAATCACACGAACTCAAAGTAGTTTGAACTATTCATTAATAAGATAATTAATAAGTTCGCATCAACCTCTTCAAAATCATTATATTCTGCTTTGTTTAAGGGAATGAATTGAAAAATAAGAACATTCAATTTTTCTGCAAATATAATGAGCGAAAAGGTACTGAGTTTCAGTGACCAATTATTGATGTTTTAGGTATATTTCACTCTCAAATGCGGGCCATATAATATTTTTCATGTATAGTTCGAGGAGATCTAGAATGTCATTTTCCCTTGAGAAACAATACAAAAAATAGATGGGCAAATTAATGCATAGGCGGTGCATTAATTAAAAAAAAAAATGATTTTACCGAAATTTCTGAAAATATTAACTAGATGTGGGAATTGATGACACAATTTCTTATATGTATTATATATTGAAAATCTTAATAAGTCTTAAATAATTCAAACAAATTACAGCACTTCTAATTATACGGAACTAGTACAGTCTCCGTGCGATGCACGGGAGTTTATTATTTCCGTCCCTTTTATAAAGCAATGTTTAGTTAAAATTCAAAGTACATACTAAAGGAAAGATCATGTCATTAATAATAAATAAATTAATAAATACAATGATAATAAAATCTATATATTATTGAACACTTCCTTATATACAATGTTCATGGTTTGATTCGTTGGCACGTCATTGTCGCCACAAATTAGGACTTTCAAACTCATTTCTGTGGATATTTGGGAATCCCCTTGGATTCCCAATTTGAGGTCCTTTAAACCTTCCTGTAATTTTCCAGATGATAGAGTGAGACTCAGAAAAGTGGAGGATCTGTTTCTAAAGGATAAAAAGGAGTGGGACAAAGAGCTTATACAACAAACCTTTAATCCAATGGAAGCTGAAGCCATTCTCAAGATTCCCATTAGCAAACTGGGACTCAAAGATAAGATGGTCTGGCACTTTACAAAGGATGGTGTGTTCACTGTAAATTCTGCTTATGAGGCCATTTTGAGGAACTTAGAGGATCATCAACAACAACCTTCTTCAAGTACCAGTCAGGACAAAAGTGGGCAAATGTGGAAAAATAGCTGGAAACTCCCAATCAAACAAAAGATCAAGAATTTTTTATGGAGATGCTACAATGGATACCTTGGGACAAAGCTGCAGCTGAGGAGAAGGGGAATTGAGGTGGACCAAATCTGTGGTATTTGTGGGGAAGGTGAGGAGGATATACACCACTTGCTGTTTCATTGTCCTAGAGCTAAGAGGTGCTGGAAATTGGCAGGTATCACTTGGTTTGGTACTCAGGATAGTCACTTCTTGTATCAAGATTGGTGGAAAGAACTCAACACAGCCAAGGATATTAACTGTATGAAAGACAGAATCAGTTTGTCTTCTTATTTGATGTGGTGGCTGTGGAAAACACGGAATAATTGGCTTTTTGAAGAGAAATTAATGCCTGAGAAATTGGTGGTGGAAGGGGCCTTCAGGGAAATGAAAGAATTTGATGATGCAACTAGTCAGTGTATTGATCGAGTGGCAAAAACAGAAGGTGCTGTACCTTGTGAAGAACAATTTTCCTGGGGAGTAGGTCAATACCTTGGTATTGTCAGTGCTCATGTTTCTTCTCAAGGCAGGGTCGGGCTTGGGTGTACTGTATGGCAAGAAGAGCAGCTGATATATGAATGGAGCAGATCAAGGTTGTGGGCAGCAACATTGGAGCAAGCTACACTTTTGGGAGTTCGGTGGTTTTTGGAAGAAGCTAAAAATAAGGGTTGGGCAGCTGTATCGTGCATGATCAAATTAGCAGGAGTGGTGCGGCAGCTCCAAGGTGATACATATGCGGCGGCTTCTTCTAATATAGTGATCGATGATATTATGTTGTTGAAAGATAATTTTCACTCTTGTAATTTTTCAGTGGACTCTTCTTCTAATGTGTCTTCTTGTTTTCTGGCCAAAAGGGCTTGTGAGGGGGATGTGTACTAAATCCCTCGAAGTTCATGTTGTGTTCGCTAGTACTGTACGGGCTTTAAGCAGCGGAATTTAAATTTTTTCAAAGTAAGTATTTATCGTATAAATACAACACCCGTACATACTAATTGCGAATTAACTGATCGTCATCTTTAAAATATGCATCATATACAAATTTTGATTTGTTATATAAAAGTAAATACCAGTACAAATATTTACCGATTTGTCTTGAACTCCTTCACAAACGATGAACTTGAGGGAATCGGTTCCCGGTTTGATAACTTCAACGAATTGAGGTTACTCGCTTGAGGAATCCAAGTGTCTTCCCTCTAACAGTATCCACCCTATGGATCCCGGTTCCGACGACCTTCCTTCGCTAGTAGGAATGACTCGGTTTTCTCGTATAGGAATTTATATGGATTTAATTTAGGAAACTCTCAAGAACTTTTCTTGTTATTGTGAAGAACTTTTCTTCTAACTCTTGAATTTTAAGAACACTTTCTTGAAAATCAAATTAGTAAATTTATGTAAACCATTTACATCTATTTATACTAAACATTTTAGCATAAAATAATCAATATTTAGTAATATTTAAATAAAATCTGATTTTATTTAAATACAATTACTAACTATTGACTTTATATATATTAAACAATGTGAGGTGGTTCATAACCACCATTAACCACCATTTATTATATTCATAATAATAGAATAATAAATCTTGAGAATCTATTCCAAGACTTTATTATTATATTCTTTTCCCAATTTTCATCCATATTATAATAATCATATTATTATTATTTTGGATTTGAAATTTAAAATCCTATTTTAAAATTCAACTTTATTAATTTAGTAATTACCTTAATTACTAAAGTAATATCCAAAATGTAATTAATCAATCTTATTGATTAATATATTCCTTTAATTGACATCTAATCAAATTAGATATTTATCAATTAATTCTAACCATTAGAAATACAATCTTTACCTTTGTTCATAATTAGTGTGACCTTTTAGGTTCACCTTAATACTAGTAGTGGGTTTATAACACTTTATAATTTGAGTTAAATCTTATTAACTCTTATTCATGAATTAACCCTTTAATTCATGAACCCACATATCATGGGAACACCTAGCAAGTAGCATGAATCTAGTATTAAGTGAATAGCGAGTAAACCTATTCCGATTACAACTCCATACATGTAAAATCCTTTCGACATCTAATTTCCCGATTAAGTCTTGGGTATGATTTTGTCGAAACCCAAATTGACTTAATAACTATGATTCTATTTCAAGTTTATTAACCCGGTTATGAATCACTATTCATCTCTGCCTTGGCCAAGGACTTTGGATTAATAACTATGAAACACATAGGAAATTCACTTATCTTCATAAGTGTCGAATCCTTTATTGGCCACTAACAAACTTCCATACATATTAACATAATACCCAACTTATCCCTTTAAACGATAGTGCTAGCTACCAAAAGGATAAATCAAAGTAGAATGTAATATGCACAAAGTTACCATTGTGCCTCAAGTCTTAGGATTAGTCATGTACTATTGTAACATGAAAATTCTTATTCGACTGAATAAATTCTTCATTAAGAATTTTCATACGGTCATGTTCAGTGAACTTGTTCTCTAACAAGCACCCACATAAATGTACTTACGTCTTACGCTAATGTTGATGGAATGCAACATTCTTGTCCAACAAGCATACAAACTATGTGCAAGTCTTTTATGGATTATTCGATATCCCATCTCGAAACATCCATCGACTTGGAACTGTATTTAAGATCACGGCTTTCAAGGTATGTTCCATGATCACCATCTCTATGCGCAACCATACCTTATAACCATAAGTGATCTAGGGATTTTATCTTAAGTGCAATTATAAGATAAATGCTTTCTCTTAAGATAAAGAAATGCCTTATTCATAATATAATTCCAATAGACTGTATTTACAAGTAGAATACGTCCAATTAGATTGGAACGCCGGGTACCCTACTCTAACAATCTCCCACTTGCCCTAGTTCCAATCACTCATGTATCTAAGACCCATCTTCTCAAGATGTCCTTCGAACACTTTCTGTGATAAGGGTTTAGTTAAGGGGTCTGCTATATTTTCTGCTGAGTCGACTCGCTCCATCACGACATCGCCTCTACCAATGATTTCTCTAATCAAATGGTATCGCCTCATAATGTGTTTGGATTTTTGATGAGATCTTGGCTCCTTTGCTTGCGCAATAGCCCCATTGTTATCACAATAAATCATTATTGGATCAACAACGGATGGTACTACACCCAACCCTTGGATGAAGTTCCTTATCCAAACAGCTTCTTTTGCAGCATCAGATGCAGCAATATACTCAGCGTCTGTAGTAGAGTCAGCAATCGTTTCCTGTTTGGAACTTTTCCAACTGACTGCTGCTCCATTCAGAGTAAATAAATATCCTGACATGGATTTATAGTCATCTTTATCGGACTGAAAACCGGAATCAGTATAGCCTTCCAGTTTCAATTCTCCATTACCGTATATCAAAAAAAATATGGTATGATTATTTACTATTAATATTTTATTTTTTCAAACGTCTGATTCTCTTAGGTTCATATGAAACAAAGTTCAACCAAATCAAAATTGATTTTTATGCCCACACTAAAACTTTATCAATATGATATGTTTTTTTATTTATTTATTTTTTTTCAAATCCACGACTCAAATTTTCGAGAGAGAGAAAAAAAAGGAAACAAAATCTTATCAAACATTATCAAATAAACAAAAAAAAAAAAATTGAAACAAAATCTTATCAAACCTTATCAATAATGAAGATTCGTGTTTCCACGAAAAGCTAACAAAATCCCGTGGTTACCCAAATCCTATAAAATTAGTTAAGAAAATCCCATTAAATTGGTTAACAATATTGGAACGCATTTTGTTAGGAAAGATTTACGTAATTTATCTATCTAATTAATATCACATTAACGTGTGGGCCTTGTGATATTAATTTAGTATAGCATCCATTATCTCAGAATAATTTTTTGTTTGATCTACAACATTAATTTGAATGGAAAAAAAAAATCCATAATTGTTGAGATATCTCAATTCAAAATCTCAATTTTTTGGCATAAGAATCTTCAAATTTGTTACCAATAAAAATAGATTTCTATGGGATTAATATTTAAAATGTATTAAATTTTGGTATAAGAATCTCCAAATTTGTTACCATAAGAATCTTCAATTTATTACCATAAGAAACTCATAAAAATCTCTTATGGATTGGAGTTTATCAATATTTAGTATAGCATCCATTATTCTCGGAATAATTTTTTGTTTTATTTACAACATGAATTTGAAGGGGAAAAAATCCGAAATTGTTAGGATATCTCAATTTAAAATCTCAATTTTTTGGCATAAGAATCTCCAATTTGTTGCCATAAGATACCAATAGAAATCTCCTATGGGATTGGAGTTTATCAATAGTTGGTATAACATCCATTATTTATGGAATAACTTTTTGTTTGATTTACAACATTAATTTGAATGGGAAAAAATCCGTAATTGTTGGAATATCTCAATTTTTTGGCATAACAATCTTTAAATTTGTTACCAATAAAAGTAGATTCTATGGATTAATATTTAAAATAAATTAAATTTTGGTATAGGAATTTTCAAATTTGTTACCATAAAAATCTCCGAATTTGTTACCATAAAAATCTCAATTTTTTTGGTACATGTGTTTTTTCGAAATTTCCATTAATAGTAAGTCAAACTATTTATTTTTTTAGTCAAACTTACTATAAAAGTATTTTTCCGACAACCTCTTTATATTACTATAGATATCTCAATACTTTCTAAAATTTCTAAGAATTTATAAAATAAATATTTGAAAAAGTCCAACTAAAAATATCAAAATTTTAGAAAAAAAATGACAGCATGATAGAAGTCAATTTCGTGAAGACCGGACCCGATTGAATCGCACCAGGCCGCCCAATTAAACTAATTATTATCAAAACATTCTTAGTAATTTCAAAATCCCAACATGCATATTTTTATTTTGCATTGGGCTCTTCATTAACTGATAGAAATATTGGTCAATTAATTCGCCATATTTTTTCCTGTCTGAAGAGAATAGATTACATAATATGTTTTAGGCCCATGCTATTCTCCTTTTGAAGACAAAAAAAAACTTTTATTTTAACTCTTTACAGTCAGTTTTTGTAGTGTTGTACAGGTACTCGCTTTATTTTAGACTATATGTTTTTTTTTTAAATTTAAGTATTAAAAATTGTTTCTCCTTAATAATAAGGTTGCATCACGTTTTAGCCGCTTGCAATCATATCACCGAGGCTTGCAAATCCCAAGTTTGTCTATGAAGAGCAAATCTAATTGTATTAATATCTAGACACATAGGAAATGAAATTGAATTCTTTTAACAGCCAAATTTTGAGCCATTTTATTGCACTGATATAACTATCTGATTTAATTAATCAACCCGGCCGATGACTGTGGCGAGGCTACGCCTCTCTCAAGAGAATCCGTTTCATGATCGCCCACTCGACGAAAGAGTTTGAAAGGAGAACCCAAGCACTCTCTTTCCGATTCAGGAAACAACTATCAGAGATCTTTTTTCCTTTTGGAAGGTAGAGGAGCGAAACAATCAACCTATTGGTATTGGAAGAACCAACGGATTCTTCCAATGTATCATTTCTGGGTCCAATGGAATTCATAGGTATAGGAAGAAGACCCTTCCAATAGAGATTTTTGCTTTCGACCATATTTCGATTGTTAAGACGATATATAAGGACCGCTACTATACAGAGTATTACACCCCTGATCCTGAAATATCGATTGCTTCCCTGTGAATTGTGTGAAAGTAGGAACTGACATCTTTGTTTAACCATTCCTGTCTTTCCATAAACTGTATTGAAAAAGTCGATTAAGGGAAATTGGATTGATGCCAAAATGTAGACAAATCCGCAGAAAATTTTGGAACGAATCGAATTTATCGTATCCTTCTTGGAAAATATCTAAAAAAAGTTGCAACTGATGTTATTGATCAAAAACCTGACCCTGCTTCACCTTAATTGTTATTTGAACAAGTAAAAGTTCTGTCTTGGTCAGAGGGGGGCATTTCTCTTCTGCATGTCCATGCAGTTTTGAAAAATCCAAACATCTCAGAGATAGATAGAGAGGTAGGAATTTCTCGAACGAACCGCACTCCTTCGTATTTTGCTGTTTTTTTTGCTGCAGTACCTCGGCGTGACATGAGCGTGAAAGGGGTTTAAGAATCCCCCCTCTCTTTGTCTCATTTCAAATTCTATTTGGATTCTTTAGTCTGATCCAGTGGGCGAGACTATCGAGACAATTAAAATGGTGTTTACTTGTTCTTAGATCCTTTATTCTGAATTTGAATTCAGAATTTGAAATCATTGGGTTTTTTCATTTTGAGAATCATTTCGAAAGAGCAAGAATCAAAAATGATTCAAATTCACTCCAATACTCTATTCTATGGAAAATTCCCTCCACTCAAAAAAGAAAGGCGAAAGAGACAAAAGTGGCAGTCTTGTATCAGACTGGCTGTCTTCTTGTAGTTGGATCCCCAAGTTTTTGGAATGCTCCAAACTCTACTTGAGCATCCAAATCTGGGTCAATACCAGCAAAAACATCTCTGAACAAGGTTCTAGCACCATGCCAAATGTGCCCGAAGAAGAAGAGCAAAGCAAACGAAGCATGTCCAAAAGTAAACCAACCCCTTGGGCTGCTACGAAAAACACCATCCGATTTCAAAGTCGCACGATCTAATTCAAAAATTTCACCTAATTGAGCGCGTCTAGCNAAAAAACTATAAGGAAGCGAAAATGTGGAATACATTTGGTATAGTCATAATTGGGTTCCGGAAAAACACCAAGTATAAATGGGTCGACCGAGTGGTTAGACGATCTAACTCTCACAAAGACGACCTGAAGGCCGTCTAAAGAAGACTGGACCCAGAAGTACACAAACGACCCGGAGGCTTCGAAATGACTGGAAGCATTCGAAAAACCTAAAGCGAGATGATCCAATGAACCAGCTCGACTTGTGAAAAAGAAAAAAATCTAATGATAACTAAGACTTGATTAGAATGACAATGAATACTTACTAGATAAGATCAGCCTTGGGCAGCCCATGTTCTATTTCAAAATGCATATTACTCTAGAAAGCCTATCTCACCAATATGTGTATTTATGTTATTTTTCCACTTCTTTTGGACGAATAATAAATACATGTGAAATTTGCTGACTTATCTGTCGACGACAGGAAAAAATTCTATGCTACCAGTAATGGTAGTGCAGTGACCCATACAAAATTTGACAAGTGTCATTTTTGTAATTATACACACCCTATTTTGCTTTACAAAAGAAAAAGGTTAAGAAAATATTTAAATAATGAGTAATCAACCGCGAGTTTTAGAACAAATTAATAGAAACATTAGTAGAAAATAATAAAGAAAATTCAATTAGAAACATTAGAAAAATTAGATCAAATAATCAATAAAATTATTACATGATTTTTTGCTACAAAAAGAAAATGCACAAACTAATTCATATAAATCAAAAAGAAGAATTAGTATCGAACCACCAACAAGTATAAATGGATGATATAGATAGATTATCACAGTTATTAGAAAAATGTAATATAGAAGAAACTAGAATGGCAAAAATAGATGATGAAGATAAACATGGAATAATATATGGAATAGATAGTGAAGATGAAGATGAACCCACATTAAATATGACTGATCAAAACCTCAGACAACACCACCATTATCACCAAAACGACCTAGGATAAATAATAATGAAGCATCTAGTTCACAAAATAATTATGCAGAAAGAAGTTTTACAGATTTTACATATAAAAGCGACTATAGTTATAGTCAAGGGAAACTGAGAAAAAATGTACCACCCTCTTATTTAAAAAAAGAAAGACATTTGTCTAACGGAATATTAAATATAGATTGTGCAACCAATGCAGAAGATTTAATAGTCACTTGGACTAATCAACTAAAATTACTAGTTCAAACTAATGATCCAATGATAAGTGGAATGACATTATTAGATTTCTTCAATTATGCAAAATACAAAACATCAGGAGTATTATTTGACTATTTAGATAACACTCATATTCTATTAAACCTTCAAGCTAGTAGCTCGGAAATAGGAGCAGAATATAAAATAGCAATGTTAAGAGAATTAGCAAAAGATCTGGTAAAAGAATTTTTAGGAATCACCGGTAAAGAATCGTGTTGATATCCGACTTGATAAAAGAAATTGAAGATGGAGATTAAATACTCTATTGAAGAAATAATATCTTAAGAAGATGAACTTACTGAAAGTCGGTATTTATTGGAACTAATTACCGACTTCTGCATGGTTACCGACTTCTGAAGGTCTTCGAAAGATCCAATATCTAAAGCCGACACAAATAAACCGACTACAGTTCAACCGACTACCACAGAGTCCAAATATTCCAACAGAATGTAATCATTAGAAGCATCTGATTGGACCAACAAAACAGAAAGGCAATCATTGATGTTTCCCACCGCTTCAAGTGAAGCAGCTCAACATTAAATGCGTCTTTATCCATTTCGAGCAAGAAAACAAAAGCCACCGTACTATAAATAGCAGAATTTATAATAGTACGAGGATCTTTTCGAACACATTGTACACGAACTAAAGACGATCTCGGTTTTCAGTCTAAAACCGACTTCTGTACTCTTGTGATTATAACAAATAAAATCAAATTGAACAATTATCCTAATTTTCTTGACACCTGCTGTGTTTAATTTTAAGTTGTTAATTCAAGACAACAACAGTTTGGCGCTAGAAGGAAGGCGGCCCGCCTTCGATTGTTTGTCTTATAAACAATATAATACAAGGATGTCGAATTCTGGGCGAAACGAACGTAATCCAGATGCTGGAGTTAATCGTCACCCAACTCACACAACTGGAAATTCAACCGTGCCATCTACATCGATTAATTATTCAGCCTTGTTTCAAGATCCAGAGTTCTTGAAAAATTTAACTGATTTTATGGCACGAACAAGAATAGAACCAACTGCAGCAGTTAATCTTCAAACCCGTCCAGCACCAGTTTCGCAAAGGAAGAAATTCCTGTTACATCACATGCAACTTCCCATCCACGTACACATACGTCACAACATGATATTGCAACTCAAAATCGTGGAGTAATTCCTGTACGAACACATATTCCTGAAGCAGTTCGATCAGAAGCAACTGCAGAAAGCCATTCTGGGCATCGACCACGACAACCTACTCCGTCGTTGCCCGAAATCTTACGACATGATCAACCCTCTGATTTACGACATACTCTTGAACAGAACCATACTCGTCGTGGGCAAAATGAGTTACGTCGTCAAATCGAAAGAAATCGTTTAAGACGTGAATCAGAAGAGCTGGAGATACTTAGAAAGAGGATTGCTGAGTTAGAAACTCGGCACGATGACCATGGAGAGTCACCACGACAAATTCCAATGACAGAAGAAATGTATCAAGAGGTTGGAACTCCTTTGGCCCCTCATTTAACTAGGGAGCCTATTCCAACTAAAGTAAAAGTCCCACAAATCGGCTTATATGATGGAACTTCCGATCTTGATGCTCATCTTGGTCAGTACATATCTTGGATGGATCTTCATGGAGCAAATGAAACACTCAGATGTCGAATGTTTTCTTTAACTTTGGGACCTCGAGCCCAAAAATGGTATCATTCTCTATCTCGGTATTCAATTTCCACGTGGCAGCAATTGAGAACGGCTTTTCGCTCTCATTTTATCGGGGCCCGAGTTTCTTTAATTCCCAAAGAATCAATCGCGAATATAGTGCAAAAAGATGATGAAAGTGTAAAAGATTATATTACTCGGTTCAACGAACGCATACAAAATATGGAGCAATGCCATCCTGAAACGCTATTGGTCACAACCATAGCCGGATTGAAGCCAAATTCGTTGTTCCGGTGGAGTATATGCCAGAATAAACCAACCTCATTTCAAGATTTTCTAGCTCGGGCTCAACAGCATATTTTAGCCAAAGAATCAATGTCGGTTCCCAATATCGACTTTTCCTCGCTGAAGTCGGAAGTCGGGCAAGAGTCAAAAAAGAAGAAAAGTAAATTCTTCAAATCAAATAAGTCTCGATTTGGGAATCCAAAGATGCATGAAGTGCAAGAAGCCAGAACTAAATATCTTAATGAAGTCAAATCTAGCTACCAGACGGTATTCTCGGCAGGAGCAGCAACTATATTTGAAGAACTAAAAGGGAAAGGAATTCTTCCTGATCCTCGACCTGTCAGAACTCCTGAAGAAAAACTTGATAAAACGAGATATTGTTCATACCATAAGTCGGCAGGCCATAATACTGATGAATGCCTTGGTTTACTTTCCGCCTTATTGCGACTTATTGGACACCCTCAAGTCCAAAGATTTGCCAAAAATGCTGATTATAAACGAAAGGGAAGAATGCCGGATTTACCAGATGATGATGACGATGAGGAACATCCAATTAATCCAAAACGGGTGAGGTCAAGTAATAAAGAAATATATATGATGAATCAAAAAGAAAGAGATTCGATGAGAACTATTGAAACGATGTGTCAAGGAGGATACTATAATCCTGACAATTCACACCATGTACCTCGGGTCAATAACAGTAGCAATGCAACGTTTGAATCACGGTGGCAAATGAAGGCGTACGCTCGAAAGGCTTTTAATTCGGGTAAAACTATTTTGACTACCGACCTCCGAGATAAAATTAATGCTCGAAATAATTGTCCGATAACATTCAATGTGGATGATGCAAGTTACTTCGCTCACCCTCATGCTGATCCTCTAATAATCACGGCACCCATTTGCGGTATACCGATACAGGAGCATACTCAAGCATCTTAATGTTACGTACATTCGAGCAAATGGGAATCGATCCAGCCGAGTTAAAACCCTGCAAAGACCAGGTGCAAGGCTTTAATGGAACGATTACATCGACCCTTGGTGAAATTACTATGCCAATCCGGTTCGGAATTCCTGGACAAGCTTCCAAAGTCATTATGGAAACGTTCAAGGTGATGGATCTTAAAAATCAATATAACGCCATCATTGGGAGGACTGCTTTATATAAACTTCGTGCAGCTGTCTCAATCTTTCATTATGCTCTGAAATTTCCCACCAACAATGGAGAAGGAACTCATTACGGAGATCAGTACGAAGCTCGTGGAATGGTATGGGTCAAACCTTGGCATGAACCATGCACACCTATACACATGGTAGAGAATATCGAGGAAAGCCAAGAAGATTCAACTTTCATCAACTCGGAATCATGTAATACCGAGATGGAACTTGACCCAACGAAATCAAATAATGATCTAATTTGTGATCGTGGACGACGTCCTGGAAAAGAACCAATTAAAGAAGAAGATGAACTTGATCCTCGAATCCAATTCAAGGAAAAAAGCAAACCCGAACGAGCTGAACCATCAGAAGGAGTTGAAGTAATATTCATCGATGATCCCGTCTGTCACAAGTCGGTGCAAATTGGGGCCAATCTTCAAGAACCAATGCGAACTCAGCTCATTCAATTCCTCAAAGCCAATTCCGATGTATTTGCCTGGAAACATGAAGATATGAAAGGCATTGATCCAAAGGTTGCTTCTCACCGACTCAATTTGGATCCAACAATCAAACCAGTAATCCAAAAACGGCGCAAACTTGGTCCTGATCGACAAAAAGCTCTCGAAGAAGAAGTTCAAAAGTTGATCGATAACAAGTTCATTCAAGAAACAAAATACCCGACTTGGGTGTCAAATCCCGTTCTGGTAAAAAAGAGTTCTGGTGCATGGCGACTCTGCATTGATTTCACCGACTTAAATAAAGCCTGTCCTAAGGACAGTTACCCTTTACCGCATATCGACTACATGGTGGATGCCACAGCCGGACATGAATTAATGAGCTTTATGGATACCTATTCAGGATATAACCAAATTCCTATGGATCCTGAAGAAGCAGAACATACATCTTTTTATTCAGCCCGAGGATTATATTGTTACACCATGATGCCATTCGGTCTTAAAAACGCTGGGGCCACATATCAAAGGCTAGTTAACAAAATGTTTGCCAAACTCATCGGGCATACTATGGAAGTTTATGTGGATGACATGTTAGTCAAGTCGGTTCACGCGGTCGATCACGTTGATCACTTACAGGAAATGTTCAGCATCTTGAGAGAATATTCTATGGTGCTCAATCCAAAGAAATGTACTTTTGGAGTCGGTTCTGGTAAATTCTTGGGATATATTGTTACTCAACGTGGCATTGAAGCCAATCCCCAGAAGATAAAAGCCATTATGAATCTAACACCTCCCACGTCGGTAAAAGGAGTCCAAGCTCTTACCGGCCGACTTGCTGCTTTAAATCGGTTCATATCAAAGTCAACCGACCAATGTAAACCCTTTTTTGAATCTATAAAGAAAGGGAAACATTTTGAATGGACCAAAAAATGTCAAGAAGCTCTGGAAAAAATGAAGGAAACACTTCTTCAAATCCCGACTCTACAGAAACCCATACCTGAAGAAATGTTGTATTTATATTTGGGAGTAAGTGATTCCGCAATCAGCGCTGTTCTTATTCGTGAAGATGGACGTCAACAATATCCAATCTACTACATCAGTAAGGCCTTACATGAGGCCGAATTGCGATATCCAGCGATGGAAAAGTTAGCATATGCCCTTGTTATCGCTGCTCGAAAGTTACGTCCTTATTTCCAAGAACATTCAATAACGGTACTTACTTCTTATCCCTTAAAGTCGATCTTACACCGACCTGACACATCAGGTAGATTAATCAAATGGGCCATAGAACTCGGTCAATATGATATTCACTATAAACCAAGAACTGCAATAAAAGCTCAAGCTTTATCTGATTTCATTGCCGAGTTTACTCCTGCAATCGAGACAATCAATGAAGTTCAAACATGGACGTTGTATGTTGATGGCTCCTTAACTCAACATCGAGCTGGAGGAGGAATCATATTGATAGACCCTCAGAACAAGATGTTTTGTCATTCTGTCAAGTTTCTCTTTCCAGCAACAAATAATGAAGCGGAATACGAGGCCTTATTGTCTGGGTTAAATCTCGCAGACTCTATGAATGTAAAGAAGTTAAAGGTATTCTCCGACTCACAATTACTAGTAAATCAAGTCCATGGAGATTTTGAAGTTAAAGAACCTCGGTTACTTCCATATTTGACGCTCGTAAAACAGAAGATGTCTCGATTTGATATTCAGTTGGAACACATTCCTCGTTCGCAAAATGTTCCAGCTGATGCTCTGTCTAAACTCGCGTCAAGTACAGGATTAGATAATGTCGAATATGTCCAAGTCGGTCATCAAGAAATGCCTTCTATTTCTCTTCCTGAAGTCTTAAATACCGAGTTACAGAAATCCTCGACCTGGATGACACCGATTATAACATACTTGGAAACAGGAGCATTACCTCAAAATCCAAAAGAAGCCTGAACTCTTCGAATTCGAGCTGCTCGGTTTACATTCGACAACGGAATTCTTTACAAACGAGGATACTCTCTTCCCTTGCTAAAATGCCTAGCTGAACCAGAATCACGATATGTCCTCGAAGAAGTTCATGGGGGAATTTGCGGAAATCATCATGGAGCACGAACATTGGCGTACAAAATACTTCGACAAGGGTACTATTGGCCGACTTTGAAAGCAGATGCAATGAATTGGGTACGTAAATGTGCGAAATGCCAAATATTCGCCCCAAATGTTAATCAGTGCCCAGAATCTCTAAAGTCAATTTATAGTCCATGGCCATTTGCTAGATGGGGAATTGATATAATCGGTCCACTTCCAACTGCAAAAGGAAGTGTTCAATTTGCTATTGTAGCAGTCGATTATTTCACCAAATGGGCTGAAGCTGAATGATATTCATCATATTTTCATGCATTATGAGTGATATATTGTGATATTTGGCCCTGGTTATCGTGTGATTGTGCACCAATTCGTTTTATTTATTAAACTATGATAGAGGTGTTTTTGTCGTTGTTTTTGCAGGAAATATGCCCGGAAATGCGTTGGAGATGGAATCGGGACGAAAAACGGCAAAAACGGGTGCAGAAGAGGTCACACGACTCGTGTGGGTAGTGACACGGGTCGTGTGGGTTGAGAAAATAAGAAATGCAGCTACGGCTTTTTCACACGGGTCGTGTGGCCTCACACGACTCGTGTGACCCGGTCGTGTGACCAGTCGTGTGAGTCTGAAAGTTCGCCGGAACGTTGAGAAAAGTCACACGACTCGTGTGGCATGTGACACGACTCGTGTGACGCGCAGACCAGACCTGCGGGGAATAGGATTCTTGTGCGATTTCTTCCCTTTTTCGACCCAGAATAGCCCTACAGTATAAAACAGACCTTAGGAACTCGTTTTTGGGACTTTTTGACACCATTGGAGGCCTAGAGAAAGCACGAAACACACGAGGGATTCGAGGAAGTCAAGATTGAAGATTCGGGAACTAACGGCGACAATAGTTCTTCTTTCTTTTCTCTTTTTCTTCTTCATTGAACTCATGAATATATTTATTTTGAGTTTTGAGAATATGTTTAGTAGCTAAACTTTTAGGGATTCTAGGATTTGCGAGTACTCGGATTATTTTATGAAGTGATTTTGCTTATTCATTCCGGTTTATCATTCGTTTATCAATTTCTTGTGCTTTTATTAATTGTGTGAATATAAGGGCCCATATTTATGCAAATTTGTGATTGACTTGAGACCGAGAGGAGATAGTTGATTGCTAGAATTGGGAAATTCATAACGTAAGAGACTAAACAGACCGAGAGGTTGATAGAATCTTGCGAGGGAACTAGAATCTTAGGAGCTTATGGGAGTTGATTGTTCATCTTGAGACCGAGAGGAGATAGATAACAATTAATATCTACGATTTAACTTGTTCGAGAGAAAGGTGTAAATTACTTTAGTGATTATCCCTACGAATGGTAGAATTAAATAAGGTTTGAATGAATAATTAATCTTTGTTAGAATAATCCCGAAGAAAGCATAGCCTAGAATCTATTTTCTCATTCTTGATTTATCTTAGAACAAGCCTTCATTAGTGTTAGAATTTATTTTGCAATCATTCATTAGTTTAGAACAAAATCACCATTCAAATTTGCATTAGACTAAATAATATTTAATCGTTTACATTTTGATACTTGGTTAATTTTGACAACAATCTCTGTGGAATACGACCTTGCTCGCCACTCACTACAGCTATACCGTACACTTGCGGATAGTGAAAATATTTTGCGAACACTGAACCACTAGCCACGATAACCGAACAAAAAGTGGTGGACTTTATTTGGAAATCGATCATATGCCGGTTCGGTATACCGAGTTCGATAATAACCGACAACGGTCGACAGTTTGAAGGAAAACGACTTGAAGCTCTCTGTGAAGAATATCAAATTAAGCATTTTTTCTCTTCGCCATATCATCCTCAATCCAATGGACAAGTCGAAGCAATCAATAAGATTATCAAAAATGGCTTGAAAGTCCGACTTGATGCAGCAAAAGGATCATGGCCTGAAGAGTTACCACATGTACTGTGGGCTTATAGAACGACAGTTAGCCATGCTACAGGAGAAACACCATTTTCTTTGACTTACGGATCAGAAGCAATTATCCCTGTTGAACTCGGATCTCCTACTTATCGAGTAACGAATTTTCAAGATGGCACCAACTCGGAAAACCTCAAAGCCAATCTGGATCTTTTGGACGAAACTCGTCTCATGGCAGAACTTAAGAATGCTGCATACAAACAGAGAAGTGAAAAATATATCAACTCAAAGATGAAGCCTCGATCATTTCAAGTCGGTGACTTGGTGCTTAAAAGAATTACTGGATCGGATCCGGGGCCTTTGAAACCGAAATGGGAAGGACCATTCAAAATCAGTCAAGTACTCCCAAAAGGTACTTACCGACTTGAAAAGCCAGATGGACTTGTTCTTCCATATCCTTGGAATGCTGTTTATCTGAAGAAGTATTTTCAATGAATGTACTCGATGTAATAATGACTCTGTACACATTTTGATGTATATAATAAAATTGTGTGCTAAAGAGTCTCTTCAAAAGAGCCGAGATATTTTAACTCGGCATACAATTAGTCTTTATCTAGCCAAGGTTACAACTTGGACAAGACTAATGCTTTTTCTTCAAAAGAACCGAGATACTTTAACTCGGTAAGTTATATCTTTCTCGATCAAACTGATAACCTTCAAATACCAAAGTACAGTGACTTGGGAAGGTTATGGACAAATTAAAATTAAGATTGGATTGTCTTCGAATTCAAATCCTGAAGATTGGTTTGAAAAAAGATAATATCCGAATTTCCATCTGAAAAGGTGGTGTCCACTTAAAAATTAAGTTTGGCCAACTTCTTAACACTTGAAATATTCAGCAAAAGTAAAACGACATGCTGAATATAAATTATGGATGGAAATACTGAAAGCGAAATTCTCATTCATACTAATAAAATTATCCATTACAATAAAAATATCGTGTCTCGACATACCGAGAACACAATTCAAAATAAAAATAACAATAAGAAACAAATACTACGCTGACTTCGCCGGATCATCAACCGTCTCAACCGTCTTGGCCGCATCAGCATCGTCTTTATCTTTGGCTGCTTCTTCTACATCATTCTCGATAATTTGCTCGTACATAATGCGACTGATGATGTCGAAGACTCGATCCTCCTCAGCCTTTGCAGCCCTCTCAACTTCAGTAAGCGTCACCGGGATGTGCTTGTCTAAAACAATATCGTTCTCGTCAACTCCAGCCATCTCGGTAACAACTGGCTCTTCAACCTTCTGTGACAACTCGACAACTTTTCGTTCCAGAAATGCTATCACTGCCTTACGTAGTTGCTCAGGAGTCATCTTCTCAATTTCTTCCTCTACATTCACTTCAGCCAAGGTTTTGACATAAACGTTGGCGAGCTCCGACTTCTTTTCCTTTTCACCCTCGAGCACCATGTTGACAAAAGCACGACGTAGACGAGCTTCCGTTTCTCGCTCCGATTCAGAAGTTTCAGAGCTTGCTTCAGCCTTAATGGAAGCGAGAAGACCCTCACAGAAACTCTTCTCGTCCTCGTCGGCCTCGATATGAGTTGTTGCAATGGAGGGATTGAAGTTATGACTTTGAATTTTGTGGAGGAGGAATTGGCGGATTACCTCGATATCATACAAACCATCGTCAGAGCGCTCAATCATCCAGCGTAGATTGAGACAAGTATTCATTTCGAATTCACGGCCCTCGTCTTCAGAATCAGAGTCGGCTTTAGCCTTGAGTCGGTTCGCCTCTGCCTCAAGGATCCTCCCGGCTCGAAGACCATCGTTGTACTTTTCCTCGGCAAATTTAATTTTCTCTTCTTGAAGCTTGCTGAGCTTAGCCAAATGAGCATCTCGGTCCTTCTTCAGTAAGTCTTCAACTTCGGACCGACTTTTCCGAGTCACCTCATGAGCTTCTTGTTCTTTCCGAAGAAGACTCTCACACCGAGATAGCTGTTCTTCAAGCATTTTGACGCGTTGCTCGGAGGTGATGATTTGACTCGTCAGCTTTAGGACATCATTGTCGAGGCTAGCCTTATCAACCTTCAGGGCCTCAATCTCCCCTTGGGCAATCGTCAGTTGCTCAGCTTGCTCTTCAATTTTGATTTGCAGCTCTTTCTCTTTTGCCGCTGCCTCCTCTTTCAGAGATGCAAGTGCTCCATCTCTGAGTTCGAGCGAGTGTTTCTTTTCTTCAACCTGGGCTGCGTTAAGTCGGAAATCATCCTCGGCCATCACTAGACTGACAAGTGCGCGACCCAGGCAAGCTTTGGCATACTTGAACTTGTATGCACTCGCCAACGATGACACGCCGATCTCAGATCTCGGATCCCATACCATCATAGGGACCCGAGCAGCATCAATGACATGGCCAGGAAGTTCGACCGTGCTTGAGATCTCGGGAATCTCAACTGATTCAAAAGTCGAGAACCATTTCTCGACCAATTCCCGAGGCTGCCTGAAATTCAAAAATCTTTCTTCATCAATCGGCAAGAAGGATCGATCCACAAGTGGTTCCTTCTTCTTCTTTCCACGATCATCAACATCATGCTTCTTTTTTCTCCGTTCCTCAGCGGTTGGAACGTCTTCCACACGTCTTTTTCTTGACCGAGTAACGGGCACTTCACGCTCAGCAATAATTTCTCGGCCACCATCAGGCTCATCAGAAGCCAGATCGATAATAGGTGGATTTTCCGCTGGAGTAACCTCAACAACCGGCTCAATTTCAGACACAGTAGCAGTAGCAGCAGCAATGGCAGCCATAGGACCTTCTGCTGCGATAGCCAGAGGATTCGGCTGCGGTATCTCGATCGCAGCCGTCGACGTTGCACCATCACCAACATCGACTTTTGGCGGATTCATAATCGGGTTCTCCAAGTACGCTTTAACTAATTTTTTGCGACCCATTCCTGACAACGCAACTCTTTGCTCTTTCCGACTTTCGTTCGAAGGTCTAGATTCGGACTCTTTTGGCGGAAAGCTTTTGCGTCTCGGATGGTCTTGAAACCGAGAACCCCAATGAGCGGATAATAAACTGCAAAGTAACAACTATACCGAGTTACAACTGATCTCGAAAATAACCGACTTCAAATAAGATGACAAAAATTCTACTCAAGTTTACCTGGTTGGAATGAATTGTCAGAAATTTCGGGACAAAGACCAGCAGCTCTCAATCTTGTGTTCTTCAGAATCAGTTTAAAGTTACGCTGAGTCTTCTTCAACTTGAAAAACTCGGTAATCCTTCCTCTCAAAGTTGAACCGAGTTTTGATCCCTTGCTTTTGGCTGCAAATAATAAGACCTGTTAGTACAAAAAATAAACAAGGTCAGGGCAACTTGGAAGAAAAGAATAAAACAAAGAACTCACAAATCGCAGAATTAATATTGATGGGAATCGTCATCCCATCAATTAAAGGTTTCGAAAAATTCGGAGTCTGCCAATCTCCTCCAACCCATAACCACTCCTCTTGAAATCCATGGAGTGACTCAGGAATGTCGGCTATTAGCTCTCCGATCTTCAACCCTTCCTGAGGTCTCCCCGCACAGGCGTAACAAATTAGAGGATCTGCTACTTGTCTATCAGCACATCGTCTAAATGAGTATAAATTTCTGATTTCCTCAACGGTTGGCATGTCCCAACCCTTCTCCTTTAATAGCACCATGAGACCGATTATTCTCTTCCACGAATTCGGTGCAATCTGGCACAGGCCAATCCCCCAATTCCTTAAGTAATCTGTGATTAAAGCAGGAAGAGAAAACCGAAGCCCCGATCTTAATGAGTCGGCAAATACGCCAACACAGCCCGGAGGCGGACAAGTGATCCTTTCGCCTGGGTAAGGAGCGAATAACTTAACCGACGAGGGAATATAGACCTCCTCTCGAAGAGTGACGATGTCGGCGTCAGTAAGAATACTCGGTTCCCCTCTGTACTCATCAATTGGCTCAGGCCACCGACGAGCAGGACGTCTCCAATAATCAGGGAGCGACATAGCATCCTCCTCAACTCGTTTGTCCTCCTCAAAAATGTCCTTATTAAGATTCAATCGCTTTACCAGAAGAGGATCCCACCGGTAATACTCAAGAGGCAATTCCAAATCCTCATCGGTGAAGATCGGAATATCAGAAATCGTTCGGCTACTGCTATCCTCAGCTTGCGCAGACATTTTTTCTTCCAAAATCGATAAAAATAAAGAAAAACTCGAAATAGAACAAGAAAACGGGAAAGATTAGGGCAAATTCTTACCGAAATTTCCAAGAGCCCTGAATTGAAGAAGAGATCAAAGAAAAAGCGAGTGCACGAAGAAAATATTCAAAGGAAAGATCACAGAAAGAGTGCAAGAAAAAGCCAAGAAGTTTAAGGTACAGAAATTTTTCGCACATCGAAACCGACTATAATTTATAGGTTTTGATTTATAACCGTTGGAGACATCCAGAAACGGCACGTGTAACGGACGTGTCTTAAAACGACATAACGTTACAGTAATTATTTGTACACGTGGCCACGCCCTGAAACGCCATGTCGTTATAAATTCATATCCGTTGGACCCATTAAATACGAACACACCTTTTGAGAGCCTCCATGTCAGACCAAGTGCCAAACAAAAAATGTCAAATAAAGCAAGTGTTTTCATGTCGGTAGATAAAGCAAAACGAGTCGGAATAAAACAGAACAACAGACGACATCAGCAACTATTCAAAAAGCTTCAAATACCTACTGATGTCGGGGGCCTCACTGTTGATATCCGACTTGATAAAAGAAATTGAAGATGGAGATTAAATACTCTATTGAAGAAATAATATCTTAAGAAGATGAACTTACTGAAAGTCGGTATTTATTGGAACTAATTACCGACTTCTGCATGGTTACCGACTTCTGAAGGTCTTCGAAAGATCCAATATCTAAAGCCGACACAAATAAACCGACTACAGTTCAACCGACTACCACAGAGTCCAAATATTCCAACAGAATGTAATCATTAGAAGCATCTGATTGGACCAACAAAACAGAAAGGCAATCATTGATGTTTCCCACCGCTTCAAGTGAAGCAGCTCAACATTAAATGCGTCTTTATCCATTTCGAGCAAGAAAACAAAAGCCACCGTACTATAAATAGCAGAATTTATAATAGTACGAGGATCTTTTCGAACACATTGTACACAAACTAAAGACGATCTCGGTTTTCAGTCTAAAACCGACTTCTGTACTCTTGTGATTATAACAAATAAAATCAAATTGAACAATTATCCTAATTTTCTTGACACCTGCTGTGTTTAATTTTAAGTTGTTAATTCAAGACAACAACAAATCGAAAGAATCACAAAAGGAAAAAATAATTAGAATTTCAACTAATATGAAATTATGTGATATATATTATATAGAAAATTTCTTTTGTCAAGTAAGAGAAAATTTCTATAAAATCAAAGAGAGATCAGGTTTAATAGAAATAGTTGAAAGCAAACTAAAATATGAAATAAATAAGTATATTCAGAAAAAAGTAAGTGAAACACAGGAAGAAAAAACTCTAGGAGTATTAGAAAAATATACAAAACAATATAGAGATGAACTTTGTATAAGAAAAATTGAACATCATGAAATGACTAAAGTCGACACAAGATGTTGTAAACAATTAGACAGTGTACCACAAGAATATGGTTGTCACAAACCATATAGGAAGAAAAGGTATTATAAATATAAGTTTAATAAACGATATAAACCAAGAAGATATAAAACATTTAGAAAACTATGGATATCAAAATATAAAGGTAAATTTAGAAAACAAGGAAAATATATAGGCAAACCCAAATATTGTCCTAAAGGAAAGAAGAATTGTAGATGTTAGAAATGCCAAGAAATAGGACATTATGCAAATGAATGCCCTAAAAACATACCGGAAAAAGAAAAGAAGTTAAAGATGATATTTTCTTTAGGTTATGAACCGATAGAAGATGAATATGAAGAAGGTGAACTATTAGATTTCAATATATACGATTAGAATCAGAAACAGATAGTGATATAGAATCATCAGATTCAGAAGATGAGTAAAAATAGTTCATTTATTAAAGTTAAATTATTCAATAAAACTCTATTAGCATATATAGATACAGGTGCAACAATATGTTTAGCACAAGAATCCATATTACCTAGTAAATATTGGAAGAAATTAGATAAGCCAATCACGGTGAGAATTGCAAATAATAAAACAATAAGTATTGATTTTAGAGCAACATTAGTATTATTAATAGAAGAAAACGTTTTCCTTTACCAAGTCTTTCTAAGTAAAATACAGGTTTACCGTTAATAATTGGAAACAATTTTCTTAAGTTATATAGTCCATTTATTCAAAGATTAAATAACATTAGTTTCAGATGTCCACAATTAGATACATAGTCTAGTAAAATGATTACTACAAAAATATATAACACATCTTCTTTTATAAAGGGGGGATATTAAGAAAAGTTTCATTTCAAATTTATAAAATGATAAGTATAAACTTAGAAGAACAAATTAACCAAGTACTAGAAAAAATATGTAGTCAAGATCCATTAGATCCAGATAAAAATACGAATAGCATGATAGTTAAAATAGAATTGATAGATCCCAATAAAGAAATTAATGTACCAAATATAATACCATACACAGAAAGAGATGTAAAAGAATTTCAAGAAGAAACAACTAAAATGCTTGAAAAAGGAATAATACAGTCCAATACAAGTTCACATAGCACACCAGCCTTTTATGTAGAAAATCATAATGAATTAAAAGAAAATTAAAAATAATTAAAGTAAGAATAAATTTATTAGCACAATTATATGAAATACATGATCATATGGGATATTATTTTAGAATGAAAAAACAAATAAAATTAATGAATAAATTAATAGAAATACAAAAACAAATAACTATTACTTAAAATAAACAATAAGGATGATAAAATTACACATTATTGTAAATAGCAAAAGAAAAATTGCTACCTACACCGGGCAGTACCAGTACATGTAGGATAGAATCAACCTGTCGACAGGATAAATTCATGCTCCTGTTATCCACATTTTTTTAATTAAAACAAATTAATCAACGGCTAAAAATGTCCATTAAATTAAATTAAAAAATCAGCCCGGAGGCCCCGGACAATGATTCCCACTTATTTTATTATTATTACATATATCACTCTCAATTCCCCCACACACATCACTCACTCTCTCTCTCACACTATGGCCTCTCTCTATCTCCAACTGCTGCTCCTCATAGGCTTGCTTTCCCCAACACTGTCTGATCCAACGGCCAAAACATACATCATCCGAGTCGACACCTCATCCAAGCCGTCCATTTTCCCCACTCCCCACCACTGGTACTCCGCCGAGTTCACAGACTCCGCCGCCATCCTCCACCTCTACGACACCGTATTCCACGGCTTCTCCGCCGTCCTCACCCCTTCCCAGGCGGCCGCCGCCCTACGCCACCCATCCGTCCTCGCCGCCTTCGAGGACCGCCGCCGCCACCTCCACACCACCCGCTCCCCCCAGTTCCTCGGCCTCCGCAACCAGCGCGGCCTCTGGTCCGACTCCGACTACGGCTCCGACGTCATCATCGGCGTCCTCGACACCGGGATTTGGCCCGAGCGCCGCAGCTTCTCAGATCTGAACCTTGGCCCCGTCCCCACGCGCTGGAGAGGCGCGTGCGAGTCCGGCCCGGGGTTCAGCCCCAGGAATTGCAACCGGAAAATCGTCGGCGCCCGGTTTTTCTCCAAGGGCCAGGAGGCGGCGCCCGGATTTGGGGGAATCCCCGGCGGAATCAACGAGACGGTGGAGTTCAGGTCGCCAAGGGACGCCGACGGCCACGGGACCCACACGGCGTCGACGGCCGCCGGGCGGCACTCCTTCAGGGCGAGTATGCAGGGCTACGCCGCCGGCGTCGCCAAGGGCGTCGCCCCCAAGGCCCGCCTCGCCGTCTACAAGGTCTGCTGGAAGAAGTCCGGTTGCTTCGACTCCGACATCCTGGCGGCGTTCGACGCCGCCGTCCGCGACGGCGTCGACGTCATCTCGATCTCGATCGGCGGCGGCGAGGGCATCTCCACCCCTTACTACCTGGACCCCATCGCCATCGGCGCTTACGGCGCCGTCTCCCGTGGGATCTTCGTCTCGTCCTCAGCCGGAAACGAGGGCCCAAACGCCATGTCCGTCACCAACCTCGCCCCCTGGCTCACCACCGTAGGCGCCGGCACCATCGACCGCGATTTCCCGGCGGAGGTCGTCCTCAACGACGGCCGTAGATTCCCCGGAGTATCCCTCTACGCCGGCGAGCCACTCGCCGGTAAAATGTACCCTCTCGTCTACCCAGGAAAAACAGGGGTCCTCTCCGCCTCCCTCTGTATGGAGAACTCACTCGACCCAGATTCCGTCAGGGGCAAAATCGTAATATGCGACCGCGGCAACAGCCCACGTGTCGCCAAGGGATTGGTCGTCAAAGAGTCCGGCGGCGTGGGGATGATCCTCACCAACGGGCCCTCAAACGGCGAGGGTCTAGTGGGAGACGCACACCTGATCCCAGCATGCGCCGTAGGCTCGGACGACGGGGACAAAATAAAATCCTACCTGGCATCCGACCCTAAAGCCAGCGCAACCCTCATCTTCCACGGCACCGTAATCGGTACAAAACCCGCCCCAATTGTCGCCTCGTTTTCCGCTCGAGGCCCAAACGGGCTCAGCCCAGAGATCCTAAAGCCCGATCTCATTGCCCCCGGAGTCAACATCCTAGCCGCGTGGACCGACGCTATCGGGCCCACGGGCCTCGACTCGGACCATCGCAAGTCCGAGTTCAACATCCTCTCGGGCACCTCGATGGCCTGCCCGCACGTGAGCGGGGCAGCTGCCCTGCTCAAGTCGGCCCATCCTGACTGGAGCCCGGCAGCCATCCGGTCAGCCATGATGACCACCGCGGGCCTAACCGACAACTCGCTAGGCCCAATGATGGACGAGTCGACCCGAAAGCCCGCCACACCCTACGATTACGGGTCGGGCCACTTGAGTTTGGATCGGGCCATGGACCCGGGCCTAGTGTACGACTTGACCGAGGACGACTATGTGGGCTTCCTTTGCGCGATCGAGTACGGGCCCAAGACGATTCAAGTGATCACGCGGGCCCGCATGAACTGCCCGGAGAGGAAGCCAATGCCCGAGAATCTGAACTACCCGTCGATCGCGGCAGTTTTTTCGGCCGGGTCAAAAGGGGTCTCGAGCAAGACTTTTTTTAGGGTGGTGAAAAATGTGGGGGAGGTTAATTCGGTGTATAGGGTGAAAGTCGAGGCTCCCAAGGGGGTTAGGGTTAGCGTGAAGCCTTGGAAGCTCGAGTTTAAGGAAGGGGTGAAGAGTTTAGGTTATTACGTGACGATAACCGTGGATGGAGGGAAGTTGGTTTTGGATGATTCGGGTGCAGTTTTCGGGTCGATTTCGTGGGTCGATGGGAAACGGGTTGTTCGGAGCCCCATTGTGGTGACTCAATTGGATCCATTGTGAGGGGGAAAGTGAAAGGATGAATCTTGATTTGATTTGACCCTTTTTTTCTTTAACCCTTCATAGTAGGAAAATGAAATCCATGTGTCGTATTGGATTTTATGGTTAAGTTTGGAATATGGTTACTAGTACTTATTATGTAAGGTTTACTAATGAAGGGGTTTTTGATGTATTGTAAAGTGATGAGGAGATGCATATTAGTGTGTGTGTGTGTGTGTGTTTTGGATCAGATTTTTGTGTTTAAATTATGTGATGTTTTTGCAGATGAGTGTGATAATCTTATTGTCTTTTAGGCAGTAAGGATTGAAGTGCAAGAATAGATAGTTCTTGCAAGTTTGCACTTCTGGGAAGAATGTACTGTTTAAAAACAAAAAAAAAATGTTAAG
>BKCP01009181.1:475292-486036 GCA_008636005.1 Striga asiatica | reverse complement strand
ACGAAAAAAAAACGTTGAAAGAAATATACATGATTGACTTGATTCCTAATTTGTATGTTATATACACTTACCTTTTTTTTTGGGAGACTTGATCTATTTGTACGTGGTCTATTTGTAATCCCCCAATTTGAGGAGACTTGATCTATTTTTTTGGGATAACTGACATCTTGAATAATCACAAAATAAATTCCATGCGTAAGTTTTCAATTAAAATACAACCCTTGGTATTGTTGCAATTATTCTTAAATCGCTGTGTATATATAAAATTCTCCCTTTTCAAATTGGTTTACATCATTTGTCTCTAAAAACTAGTTGCACCATAACGTAATATAGGAAAAATCTAACCGAAATTAAATTTTACATAAAAATCGAACCGTATAAAATTACACAATTCAACTCAATTTTATGATTTCAGACTGGATTTTGCTCACCCTAGACGTTCGAACAGTCAGAGACTTCTATCATGCATGATATTTATGACTTTAGATAACGCCATAATTTTATATTATTTCAATTATATTGATTGATTTTTTTTTTCCTTTTTATAATGTGGTAGGTAGTTTAAAAGGAACAGGTGGGTTAGTGTCGTGGGTGGGCCCCACGAGCCATAAATATCTGCTACAGTAAAAGCTGCCCAACAAAAGAGGTAAATTACGGGGAGTTGACCGTATTAGTTTGGTTCGGTCAGAGGAGAAACATAAATCGCGGTCACGGGCTGAAGCGGTGGATGGGCCCATGGTGGGCTACGAATATCATCAAGCACTTACTTCTTATGGGCCTCGGGGCTTTAACGGCTCCATTGAAAAAGGAAAAAAAGGATATTGTCTACCAGTTCTTATCTATTAATGGGCCTGCTGGGACCCATGGCCCACCTATTTATCTTCACATCCCACCAAACTCGTTAACTTCTTTCACCTGCCGCTCCACCGCTATCGTGCGCAGCTTTCACGGGCAGGTTAGTTTCATTATTTTCAAGGATATGCAATCATTGAGCATAAAATACTAGTTTAATATAATAAAATTAATAAGTATACATGAACCATCGCATTCAAAAAAATGAAAAATAAGACTTAATATTCAAAATGCATTTTGGTGTTTATCAATTAATTTGAGTGCCTGTGTGTTTATGTGACTATTACCTCCATAAACACTAAGCAAGTTCGAATAATAATAAATAAATAATAATAATAATAATAAGAATAATAATAATAATAATAATAATACAATGCATGAACCACAAACTTTTAATTAGAATGTAAAATGTCACAGCAGTTTATGTAGAAATCAGCAAGTTGAATGTGGCCAATTGAGGCCTTATTTCGTTATCAATCTTAAATTGAAGTTAGTGGTTGGTAATGGAAATTAATGCTATATATAGGAACTGGTGGGTGGAATTGAATTTAGGTCAACTAATTTGTAACTTGCCCACTCTCCTAAATGGCTATATACACTTAACATATGTTGGTCGAGATGGACTCGTTAAGTTAATTAGACAATAAATGGGCTCTAGTTCGACTCGTTAACAGGCCTTACGATCCATATATATAAATACGTTTGAACTTCAAAAAAATACGGAAAACCCCCAATTTGTCAAGCCTAACGAGCTTCAGAGAAAATCGAATTTGACTCGTTTATTCAACGAGTCGAAATCATGAGCAACTCGTTTTGTTTAACAACTCTGATTCAAAAGCTTACGTTTCTTTAATTTCACAATCTACTATATTGCCAATATTGAAACAATTGAAAATGAAATCAATAATGGTCATAATTAGGTTTAGGGTTAAACAAAATAGAGCTTCCATATGTTTTTCTCTCTTCACTTTTTTTTCTTGTTTACTTTTCAAGACACATTTGATCAATTACACACTTATATGCAACATATTTTGACTTTTGAGCTCTTTTATCATTTAGTTGTCACGTTAATTTATCCTTATCCACCAATGAAAGTAATTTGCGTGCACCTCCTGAATGATTATCTTCAAAAAGACGGAAAAGATAATAATAAATTACTTATGTATGATTAATTTTATCCAAAAAAAATTTGTATAAAATTGTATCCTCGTGCCACGGGTCAAGTGCAAATAGTGAAATTTGTGTTGGCCAGACATTTACACTCAATAATTGATTAAATACAATAATAATATTATTGGCATGCTTCGTTTAACTTTATATATTCTCTTGTCAATATCATTAAGTAAGAAGTAAGACTATAATATATATTTAAATTTAGTCAATTTATTTTCCACTTTGGTTGGGTAAAACTGTAGCCTGCACATGCTTACACCAAAGGCAAATTTGACTTTTTTTTTTTTGAGAACTTTTACCTTTTCAAGGTTTAGCACCATCGTTTTTCTACATTTGTTCCATTGAAATAGTGTATATTGCTCATGCTATGATATTATATGTGGTGTATATGAGTACTCATAGATATATGTAGCAATTGGCATAACTAGATTGATACCATCACATTTAAAGATATTTTTTTTAATCGCGCAACAATTAGACGAGTCGATTGATCATACTTTATATATGTTATGGTAAAATTGTGTTGTGCATGTAACAAGAGTACGTAGCATTAGTTAGAATAATACCATGACATACATTCATATATAGATGTTTTTTGTGAATCACAAAATAATGAGTCGATTGATCGTATTTTTAAATATATATACATATGCTATATATTATTATAAAATGACATATTTAGTTTATGTCATTTCAATGTGATATTTAAATTATGGAATATAACACAAGATGATAAAACGTAGAAGACAAACGTATTTCTAGCGAAAGGAAGATATATTATTGAAAATAATATGAAGTTTGAATTATATCAAAATAATGCCTTGGGAGCGAATATAAAGAGCCTAAACCCTAAACGAAATAAAGAAATAGAAAAAAGATGAAAATAGTAAAAGAATGGGCTGCAAATGGTGCAATTTGGGTCCAATACCACTTGGTCCATTGCGCTTAGAGGATAATTTTAATCACAATCGTCGTTTCACTTCTAAAAATATACGATACTAACGATATTTGAACAAAACGCAAAAATTACGTCCATTTTGAGTTCTATCGATGATTACTTTTCGAAAGATCTTCAAGAGTCCAAACATAAAAATTACGTCTATTTCGAATTATGTCTATAAATACTCTTCGAATGATCATGAAGAACTCAAACTCACTCTTTATGTCAATAAATACTCCTTTCTATTAAGCATATATATGTAAAATTATAATTTTATATTGATCTTCAATTCAAATAAATAAGTTACGCTTTGATAATCAACAATCTCACCTAAAAATAGAGATTTTTAAGAAGTGTATTAGTAAAAGAATCTGCACAACTTTTTTTTTTTTGGTACAAAGAAAGGAGGCCGAAGCCTAAGGACCTCTAGATAGTGGTATTCGGTGGATGAGCGACGCCAACGACGTCATGTAATAACCACGGTTGCACTTCTAGTGGTGGGTCAATAAATCTCTGGTAGCCATTCGGACATGAATGAGCTAATTACGCCAAGCAATCCGCAGCAAAATTCGCTTCCCGATAGCAATGCACTACATTCACTATCCAGTCCCGCTTCAACATCTCTTGTGTTGCCCGCACTACTGCACCGTGCACACCCCAACTCTCAACCGACGATCCCGTGACCATCTGGACCACACTTTGGTTATCCACATCCGCAACTACCTTCCGATACCCCAAGTCCCAAGCTAATTGGAGTCCTTGGAGTAAACCCCATAGCTCTGCGCCTGTAATAGTAGTATATCAATGTTCATTACAAACCCCCCAAGCCAGTGACCTCTCTGCACAACTTTATCCTAACTCATTTGTACTAGTGCATGTACTACTTATTATAAATAATAATTAGATAGATATTGTAACTCTTCTATTAATACACTTGTATATAACTTAATAAGAGGAGTAAATTTAATATGCTGAACACTTAAGATATGAAATTCAGTGAGGTAGAAATATATGATATACATTTATAGAAAATTCAAATATGAGATTTTTCTTTTATTTTTATATTGTGTAGTTTCGAGTTAACTATTAATATTAATATATTTCATAACTTGAGAAAGTTTAAACAATTGTTAGTAAAGTTTGGAAGTACATATTTTTTTCTATTACATGAATATGTGATGTTTTTTAAATTTATATTGTTCATCGCTTCCCCTACTAAATTTTCTGGATCCGCCCTGGATGGAATTGGGGCTAGAAAGACTAATTAACAAGNAAGTCAACAGTTAATCCAAATTAATCGTTATTATTTGTAGGAAAAAAAAAAAGTGGAAGAACTATCTGTTGGAACCTTCTAATGTTTCTACCTAACACAATTTAAAAAGGCTCAAGCGAAAATAACTCAAAGTGGCCACCTTTTCTATTTGGAATGAATTATTGTTGTTTTTTTCTTCTTTTTAATTACATTCTTTTGTTAGTGAGTGTTGTTTTGCTTAAAAATGAGCCTTTATTGCTTTACCCAACCTCACTTTCAAGGTGCACTAAATTTCGTTGTGGGTCACAAGGGAAAAGTGTCATATTCGTAAATATAATTTCAACCATTGAATTGAATTGCTAAAAGTAGGCTTAAGTTTGATATTATTGCTTTAAATGTGGCATTTTTAACTCTGAATTATTAGTATTTAATTAATTAATTAATTGATTAGGTGAGCAATTGTAACCCTATTTGATGTACTTTACTACTTTACTATCTTTATTATAAGGGCCATGGGTGGGCTAGGCAAGGATTTCATGTACTTGATACAATTTTAGGTGAATATAAGGACAAAAAAAACTCTAATAAATCATACATCATAAGAGGCGAATTTTCTCTTGAAAAAGTTGAACCTCAGTTGGTGGAGTCATTTATTTTGTCATAATTGAATTTTAATTAGTATGTTGCAAACAGGATCTCATAAGTTTTGGATTTAGGACTTGTAACTTTTGTATATTTTCTGATTTTAGAAATTTCGTTTAGAAACTCAATCCTATAGTACCAATTTACTTGTAACATGGATAGAATGAGCAGCTCGCGAGCTAATAATCTTAAAGCTGGGCTTGTTAAAATAAGGGTTTTCATGATATTTTTATAAATTTTTAATTTATTCGAATGGTTAAAGCTCAAATTTAGATTATTTCGTATTGGCTCGTTAACTTAATGAATTCGTCTCGATAAGGGTTCAGCTCGAGTTTGAATATCAGATACTCGAGTTCGACTCGTTTATAACTCTATTAATTTAATTTGGACCATAATTTGTTCAAAATATGTTCCAAGAATTTATGAGATTTTCAACATAAAGTAAAAAGACAGGAAATTAAGGCCAATTTGACTCTCTAGTTTAAAAGATTTATTAAATAATAGGTCAATACCTAAATAATTGCTTATTAATTTGTACATTTGAAGACAAACTTACATTTGTTATGTATAGAGTTGGTTAAACTGAAAGTAAATTCTACGTACACAACAAGAAATGATAGTACATATTAGGGAAAAATTCAAAACCAGTCCCACAGGTTGAAGGAGGTGCCGTTTTTTATCCCACAAGACAATGATTGCTACAAATAGTATCACAACTTTCAAAAAGTAATCAAGAGTAGTACTTTTGATGCGATTTCGGGTTGAAAAGACCCAATAAGCCATGTGGAGCAGAGATGACGTTTTTTCTTGACACGCTGGCAGTCGTCATCACACGTGGCCTGACACTAAACCTGTGGGACTAATTTTGAAAATTTTTCTATTTTTTATATTGTTATGCTCTCCTTTTGTTGTATGAATTATTATATATATATATATAAATTAAAATATATTAGTAAGTAAATCTAAGACAAGATTATGGAATATACAATTATTTATCATAAGTATTTATAAATAATTTTAATTATGAATAAGGATAGATTATACATTAAATAAATTTAGAAAATATTTTTAATTGCTTTTATTTTGTGATGTGTTATTTTTAATAGGTATTTTTTAGCTTCTTTACAATATTAAATTATTATAAAATTACAAAAAATAGTTTTATTCATGAGATAGTTGTAGTTAACATGTTTTACAATATTTTTAATTAAATAATTATAAAATTACGAACAAAAATTTAAAAATGTAATTATTTGATAATACATTTCAACAATTGTACAATGCTTCAAAAAATTTTTTTTTCGTAGAATTATTCATTTTAACAATATCCAGAGTTACGGATGTCGATTTTCTCAACTCATGCCATTTGTGTTGGAAAAAACTTAAATAATAAGATATTTACATGTACAGCTAAATAAACAATTTAATTATTTCTTTCTTTTTTGGTTTTCTCTTTCCATTAGGGATGACCAAAAATAATTTTAGAAACATCATATTATATGAATTCATTATCTATATTTTCTTATAATTATACTTTTTAATAATAGGTAACTTACTTAAAAATATGCATATTTGATTAACTTTTCAAGCACTTCCCAATTTTTGAATTGATTTATTATCGAATATTCACATTTGAAATAGATACAATTTTTTTGGTATTCTTTTATTATTTAATAAAAATATAGTAAAAAATGTTAACTATAATATTAAATTGTTATAAAATTATAAAAGTAGTTTTATTCATGACATAAGTATAGTTAATATTATTTATTCATGACATATTTTTTTGGTAATTTTATAATTATTTTATAAAAAATATAGTAAGTATTTTTGTAATTTTATAATTATTTAAATAACAAATATACAAAAAATTATCTAAAAAAATAAATTATTATCAAATTGCAAAAACCATTTTATTCAACTTACCAAGTAGCATGTCAGATGGAGGGCCACCCAATTGGAGGGAGAGGTCATAAGTGTCTATACAGTAAATTCAATTTTCGACGGAATGAAAAAGACATATATGGTATAATTTATAAAATTACAAAAATAATTTTATTCATGATATAATTATAGCTAACATTTTTATTCATGACATAATTATAGTTAATACTTTTTTACTATATTTTTCATTAAATAATAATAAAATGATAAGAAAAAATCAGTTATGTCATGAATAAAAAATGTTAACCATAATTACCTGATGAATAAAAATATTTTTTTTTCAATTTCATAATAATTTAATATTTAAAAAAAAGCTAAAAGAATGCCTATTAAAAATAACACATCACAAGATAAAAGTAATTATAAATATTTGTTGATTTATCACAAGATAAAAGTAATTATAAATATTTGTTGATTTTATTTAATGTATATTGTATCCTTATTCATTATTAAAAATTTTATGAATAGTTAATATAAAAAATTATATATATTCATAATGTTGTCTTAAATTTACTTAATAATATAAATTTACTTAAGATAAAAGTAATTATAAATATTTGTTGATTTATCACAAGATAAAAATGTATGATGACGGCTGCCAACATGTCAAGAAAAAACGTCACCTATGCGCCACATGGCATATCGGGCCTTTCGGACCCGAAATCGCATCAAAAGTTCTACTTTTGATTACTTTTTGAAAAATTGTTGGACTACTTGTGACAATCATTTTTTTGCGGGACCAAAAATGACACCCCTTCAATTGGTTGAACTAGTTTTGAATTTATCCCGTACATATTAAGACTTGGTATTTTATATAATTAGTAATTACATAGGAATTACTTAGTAGGAAAGTAATAATTAGGGTTTAATCATTTTATGACCGTAAGCATGTATGGCCTTTGAGCCATTTGAAGATATGAAAAGATTTATAAATTAAATAACCATATACTATCCCGAGTTCTAATACATGATCACTTATACTGTTATTTGTCCTAATAAATTTTATTTCCTTTTTTTTTTTTTAACAATTCTTCCTAGAGAATAAAGGAGCTCAAAAAGAATTATTTATTTTTGCAAGTATATATATAGCTTACCATATTTAGCCTACCTAATAACATGCATGCACATTTTTTTTAATAAGGTTTTCATTTTTCGAGTTTGTGTAGTTTTTTCTAAAAGTAGAAATTATTCAAATTAATTACTTTGGTGCATGGTGTAGACTACTACATAAATGTATAAATCCAACTTGACCTAATCTCTAGCTTGATTTTGGTATACCATAAATGACATTTATTCAAAATTAAACGCAGTTAAGTAGGCCAATACCAAAATAGAGAAGAAGAAAATATATATATATACAGAGACAAAGAAAAAAAAAAGATTTAGATATATTGGTGGTTACTAATGCCTAGTTTTTTCACGCATTTTCTTTACTATTTTGTACACACATACACAACTTCTTCATTTATTTTTGTCTTCAATTTTTTTGGAATGAGTTCGAAAAATAGTATGCCCATGTTTTTAGAATCCTGGGTCACGGAATAATTTGTAATTTTATATTTAACTATATATAATTAAATTCAAACATATTTTTGACTTAATTTAATATATGCTAGATTTTATAACAACTATTTTTCGAAATAAATATATGTGACAATGTATTTAATGTATTGGACGAGATAGGTTACCCACCTCTTTGTCTTCTTTCCTTCTCATCCTTTCAAAGCTTATCCACTGCCTCCATAGATATTTTCATATCTTTGATAAAGAATACAAACCAGAAAAAAGGTAACTATAATTAGAAAAATAATAATTATAGAGTAGTGAGGAATTCAAATTCTCAATTTCACATGATCATCAATACAGTCCATATCAAAGATATATTGATCGGTCCCAACAAAGATAAGGATGGGAAAATAAATTTAAATTAGAAAAATTATGATATTATTTTAATGAACATGTTGAAAATTCGTACATTGAGTTATACAAGCTAGATTTGTGTACTTTATGCCCGCCCAGTATGGGTTGACATCATATAAGCACTTCAATGGATATGCATAATGCATTACTTTTTTTTTTTTTTTCTATAATAATAAATTTTGAGTTCATATTGATCAATAGGTTGGATCAAATATTAATCATGTATATATGGGTGAGTATAGTGGTGTGATTGAAAGGAATGAGTCAAAATGAGCTTAAGCATTTCGAGCTCGTAATTTATTATGTTGAACACGATTCGTGTTAATTCATTTATTATTTGAACGAAAACTTTGTGTTCTAGATCGGGCATTAAGGATCGAGTCCGGTTGCGTTTTAATAATTTAGTAAACAAGCTTATTGATTTTTTTTATTAACTCAAAATCAATTTGTTTGAAACTGTTCAAGCTTTAAATTAAACTAAAAAAAATAAGAAACAAATGCATACTTTAGAACTTATAATTATTAATATAGTACATATAAATATATAGCATTAAATTAATGTCCGGGAAAGTTATCAAAATTCAGACGTTCACAACCGGGATTTTGTTCGTCTGATTAACAAATGAATGAACTTTTAAAGAACAAAAACACTACTTGAACGAATTTTTGCCAAACACGAATTTGAATGTGTCTTTGTTCTTGGACATTTAGCACGTTTACATGCATATGCATTTCCTTTTTTATTTTTCTCAAAAAAACAGGATTGAATAGTGAACCAATAGTAAAAAAACAAAAACTATTGTAAGGTCTTCTCAAAGTGTCCATTCCTATTTATACTATAAATTGTAATAAATATTTATTTAACACTTTAAATCTATCCAACTCGAAATTGAGTAAATTATTATGTAATAAAATACTCATTACTCTCCTTCACATTTTATACCAATCTTGGTGAAGTTAATTATTTTTAATTAATTATTACACATAATAAAACCAAAATAAAAAGAAAAAAAAATAATACTATCCCACGTCAAATTCCAATAATCATCACCTCATTTCATCTCCAAGCTTCTATAGTCCAAAACTCCACTCCTCAGCCCCAGAAAATCATACCCACCGTTACTTTTACCGCCGTTAACTAAATTAACAGAATCATTTTTACCGTCGCAATCAATTTCATCTCTTAAACCACCGGTTTTTAACGGCTCTTGCTTTGGCAGCTGGTACGGTGGGCTAATCCGGAGCTCCAGGTTCAAGTCGGGGGACCGCAATTCTCTAACCGGGCTGCCGGGGCTTCTACATGGGCTTTTGACCCTCTCCTCCGCCTTTGGGCTTGGGCCTGAGAATGATATGTTCGTGGCGGCATCTCGTGAAGATGGCGAGGTGTTGGGCTCGTTGATGGGCCTGTGAGTTGTTGGGTCGATCCCCCGGCTCATGAGTTTTCTTCTGATGTGTGTGTTCCAGTAGTTTTTAATTTCGTTATCTGTTCTTCCCGGCAATCTCCCAGCTATAAGTGACCACCTGTAATTGAAGAAACAATTAAAAAAAAAAACTTCAATTAACTATTACTTATGTTTGAAAATAATTATAACTATTAACTTACATATTACATTTTTTTGTAGATCGAATTATCTTATAGATTGGATTATCGAAAAGTGTATTTAATTGGGATTTTAAATGACATTTAATTTTGTGTTTTTAAATTTAAGAACTTTTAAAATTACCAAATTGAAAATAAATCTAGGAAATCTTTATGTTTCGAAATCTCCACAAGTCTTGTAAAATCCAGACAAATCTAAGTAGACTGAGTAAGTTATGACTTTTTTAAGATTTTTAAAATAGTAATTAGTTAAAGTTTTATAGAATACAAGTCAAAATACAAAATATTTTAAGATATAAAGTTCAATAGACCATATTTCTTAATAAAATTAGATAAGTTTTTAAGAATCTAAATAAATACACGATTAAACCTTTTTTGAAACAAAATTTATAGACTATCTTCACAACTAATCCATCTTCTG
>BKCP01009181.1:448799-474974 GCA_008636005.1 Striga asiatica | reverse complement strand
CTTTTTTTTTTTTTTATATATATTTATAATGAGAGATTGTAATAGATTTGGTGGTTCTTGAGCATATAAATATATGAAGGCTAGAAACTTATTTAAGGACTAAATGGTGAATTATTCATATATGTTTATTTATGCACACATATATGTGTGTATATATACAGAAGATTTTGAGAGGGTGTTAATTGCTTCTAGATGTGAGTTGGTGGAGATTGGCTTGAGAGTGTGGATGTTGGTGATATGGGCTAGTGGGCATCATTATTTATACTTACAATGGCAAACTATCATAAATTGGGTAGCTTTCACCTATACATGTTTGCAGTACATACGGTTATAAACTAGTCGAGCCGAGTCGAGCTCGAGCAGCATATTGAGCCCTTAACGAATTTATAATCGAGCTCAAGCTCGACTCGTTTATCAATATTAACGAGTTGAGCTTGAGCCAAAATCGAGCCGAACTATAGAAAAAACGCAAAAATCAAATTTTCAAACTTTAACGAGGCTTATCGAGCTGAGTTGTTGAGTAAACGAGCTTTACATGAGCTCAAGCTTGAATCGTTTGATGAGCCGAACTTGAGCTTTAACGAACCAAGCCGAGCCGAGTTCACGAGCGGCTCATTTCATTTAACAGCTCTAAGTGTACATATAAGGTTTATTATTTATATATACGAATTTTCCATCATCAAATTAACACACTCTAATGTGAGTGTATGCGTGTTTGTGTCACCCAACAGTGAAAAATTTGGTGTGTGCAATGCATACACATGTAGACTTACCATGGAAAATTATCATGAATTGGGTAGATTTTACCTACAGTTATTTGCAGTGGTGTACATATCGTTATATAATATATATATATATATATATTTAAAAAAAGTTTACCGTTGAATCAACACACTCTTATGTGAGTGTACGCGTGTTTATGTGGCCCAATAGTAAAAAATCCAGTGTGTGCATTGCATACACATGTGGACTTACAATGGCAAACTATATATCTTTTACCTATAGGTGTATCGTGAAATTTTTTTATATATACGATTTTTATCGTTGAATCAACACACTGTATTGTGATCTAACAGCGAAAAACTCAGTATGTTCACTGCATACACATGTGAAGTTATAATGGCAAACTATCATAAAGTTGGTAGGTTTCACGAATGTTTACAATGACCAAATCGTTTGTTTTTTTTTTTTTATCTATCTACTAGCTGATGCATTTAATAAAACATTTAATAAAACCTATTTTCATTTCCCTCCAAAAGGAGTTACATTTTTTTTAATTAATTACTCACTAATCTGCTAAAACCGTTACACCTTAATATATATTTTTATTATTTATTTTTTGGATCAGTTATTAAATTAATTTTAAATTTGATAGCAAAATATTCAAATGTGTAACGGCTAATGTTGGAACTTAAAGTTGCTTGACACGTTCAGAGCTGTAACTATATTTGGTTGCATTGTTGGAAGAAAAATATGACACATATTTTTTTTTTCTAAAAATCAGAAACACCAATAATTTTTTTTATTTATGTTAATTTTCTTAATATATGCCATAGATATATAAATTATTTTATTCATGTTACTAATGTAAACGCAGCATGGTTAAGGTTAAATTTAAATCTCAATTAATTTTGAATGATAAAGTTAACTTAAGAAAAAATAATAATTTTTATATGATAGAAGTATATGTTTAATTAATAAATACAAACCAAAACGTGTTTTATATATGTGCAAATGTACATGATCAAATACTAGTATAACTTTGATCAACACACACTCATATGAATATGTATGTGTAAGTGTACGATTCAACAGTAACAAAATTAGGGATGTGCACTCATACACATGTAAGATCGAATATTTCCATAAATTGAGGCATTTATAAATTTAGGTGAAATCGACTATAATTTATAGGTAATTTTCAGGTGGGTTAAAGACAAAAGGTATTAAAAATTAGGAGGGTGATGTATATCTCCTCCCCTTTTTTTTGGCCAAACTCTGAACAACCTTTGATTAATAATTTAACTAACACTAACAAATTAAATATCGGCCAACCGGCAGATGAACCCAACAAAATATTATATAGAAATAAGTAAACAAATTTAGGAGTCCCATTCAAATTCAATTGGTGTCATTTGGTTGTTCGGAGCAATTTACATGTTCTATTAATGGTATTTGGTCATGTCCATCCAAACATGTACCTTACCACGTNAGTGAATTATTACTCAATTTTTTTAGGTTGTGTAATTTAAAAAAAAAAAAGCATCCTATTTTAAATGTATGAAAGGGAGTTGAGGATGGATGGATAAGAAAGACAAAAGTGAATTGTCAAAACCACACAATCATGATTGGAAATTGGAAATTTGGAATACGAAACTCCAGCAACGACACTTAATTAATAATGATATATATATACACTAATAAAAGAGGTGAATATGTAAGATTAATTTGACCCAAAAGGTTAAAACGAGTAAATGTGTTGCTGATTAGTAATATATAACTCTTCCATAATTAAAGTTATTGTGGTTGGGGTTTGGTAGAAATTATTAATTATATATTTGTGAATTTGATTAGTGGATTTTTCTCTTCTAACTTTTGTTTTTTCCAAAACACAAAAACGATTCTATTAAAACTCAAAAATAGTACAAACGGTGACCAACTCTTTATTACAAAACATCATTCTAACTATCAGACGCTAAAATGAAACTAACTATGAGACGATAAAATGAAACGAGTCAGAAAGAGTGACCAACACATAAGAGCTCCCCCCTCCCCCGCCACTCATACTGTATGAGTCATACAAAGGAAACAAAATGCTTCATAAAAGAAGACTAAACTATTCCACAGGAGATTTAAAAAACAAAAAACAAAAATAAAACTAATAATAACATTGAAATGTAGTGATGGTAGGTGGTTGTACTTTTATTATTCTAATGGAGCCCCCTAACATGCACAATATATGTGTTATTTTATAGTAGATTTTGTTATAAGGCTTCTAGAAGGAGTAATTGGGATATAACACAAGAAAGAGCTAAAAGAAATGAGTGTAGTTGTGTGTGGACTCTCTTCTTCACCTTCCACTTTATCTTTGTTTTTTCCCTTTTGCGTTAGTCCATGTCCATATAACCTTGTGGTACCAAGTTTAGGCATCAAAATTTTGTTTTGCAAACCAATTTTATGTGCATTTACTCATGTATTTTTTATGACGAGTCGACACGTCTAATCATTAAGCTGACTCGTGGTGCGTTCTTATATCTTTATATTCTTGTGAGCTTCATACATGGACCCAACCACACTTTTTTTTTTTTCATCTAAAAATTTTTGTGCTTGTGATTTAAGAAGGTAGAGAGAGAAAGCGAGGTGCCCACTTGTGTGCAATTCATGTGTTCATTTGTTACCTAACTTTTCCTCAACTGTCATGGCCCAAATTTGGCTCCATCGTTTTGATGTTGAATTATGGAACGGTGTGTGAATTTATTTCCATACGAACGTTATCTACTCCTCGTCCATGGAACATTCATTTCGAATTATATATTAAAAACGATATTTTTATAGGTTCATATTTTAGGCCATTTTTTGTATGTGAAAGACATTGGTTTTTATTATAATAGTGATTTCGATTTTCGAGTCCAACGTTTGTTTTGATTTCTTCCGGAAATACCCTACGAAGACTCGTGAAAGCTCAAAACTTGTATTCTACATGTTTCCCATCAATAATGCAAAAAATTGAAAAAATAAAAAATTAAAAAATCGAATATCCTAATGGAAGTAGGCAAAATATGGTGTGCAAATTAACTTTTTGTGGGCATCATGTGCTTAGGTGTAGTACTAAGACCTGTGAGTTTGTCCTAAAGAAAAGGCTGTACCTACCTCTTTCTTAGTCCTTTTCTTTTTTTCCCGTATCAGGCCCCTCCACTATTATTAAACCTTGGTGAAAATTTGAAGTTATGAAGGTTACATTACTTATTAGGTTCTGTTTGGAGTGACCCAAAATTTGGTGGGACTAATTTTTACTACTTTTGAGTTACATTTAGCTACCATGATGATATTTTGATTTTTGGCAAGCTCAAGATGCCATAAAGGTTAGTGAACATGAGATGAGCAAATAGCGAATAAGAATTATTCCTTATTGTTAGAATGAATTGCAGATCGAGTCATAAATAATACACTTGACAAGCATCTCTTATTCTTCTCATTATAGTATTATATCCAAATTTATAATCAAAATTTTGCCAACACATTAGTTGGTAATTAGCCCTCATCTTACATTGATAAACAACAATGTAGCTTGATGATGAGTGGTATTTAACATTGTACACAAAGTTGGGGCCTTTTGTTTTTCCTTTTTTCCAATTGAAAGACAATTATCCTCTTCCCATTGAAAATAGACTAATTATAGGAATAGAGTTCTCACATACACATCAATCTCTATTTTTATTTTTTATAAGACAGCACAAAGGTACACACACACACACAACACAAGAAACTTCAAAAGTTTTGAACTTGCACCGTGTTAATTAAAATCGAGATGCTCAAAGTCAAAGGAACAATAATTGGGAAAAAAGGAAAGAACATAGAATCTCTAAACACAGTTTAGAAAAGGAAGATTGGTGTTTGATTTTGCCTTAAATCTAAAGGGATAAGTAATAGCAATATCTTTCTTACTATTGTGAGGGAGCAATTTTCGAATTGAACAACACCTATACTGAAACTTTTTTATAGGCTTTATAACTTCATAAATTGCTCTTGGTGACTATCCAATGTTTCACTTCCAAATTCCAAAATGAGATTTTCAAAAAAGGGTCAAACTAACATAGTTTTCTACACCACACGATCACACATTTACCCATACTTACTACATAGTGGGNGTCAAAGAGTGCAAAGCAAAAGTCACACCTCATTAGCCACAAGCCCAAATCACCTCCATAAGGGCAGGGACTTTCTGACTCAATCATTCAGTTTTGTAATCAATAAAGCTCCAAATGTGTTTTATTTTTGGAGTTGCAACAATTACAAATATATTGTTCAGAATCGAACGAGACATGCAAACAAATAAATGCATACACGTTTTCGGCTTAATTCATCTTCTTCCGAACTTCATAAAAGTAACTCAAGACCACAACTGCAGCGGCAACTGCAATTCCAACGGCACTCTGGGCCAATATGGTGCCATCTTTCACGAATGCCTTTGCACCAGATTGGGCTGGGGTAAACCCTAATTCGGAAAGTTTTTTGTGTGATTCAGCATAGTCTTTGAAGAAAGCATCTTCATCCTGATTGTGCAAAAATAAAGTAAATATATATTAATTGGGGAGTATAGTCTGCAGATTTCAGGCCGAAGGACAGACATTTGATACAATCACCACTATTAGCACTTGTATTTTCAGAGCCAAATTTTATTTGGGTCATCAAATTTGAATCTAAATCAATTTCACAAGTGATCACCTACTGTTTAAAGAAGAAGAACTGGTTTTGCAAAGTTAATTAATATTTGAGCTGCTTTATTGTGGTAATTGCATAACAACACACACACACACACAAGATACAATTATTGTGTGCTGATTGTAGAAATAACTACTTACGATACTTTACCTTAGCATAAAGCTCAACATAACGTCTAAACTCAGGATCATCCAGCAATGCAACATCAGTTGGGAGTTTTAGCAAACCCTCAGATTCCCCCTTAAGCAATTCCCTGGTTCAGATGGCGTAAATCAAAGACACATATAGACAGACAGAAAATATAGAACATGAGTACATGGAGCTCGAACGAATTACTTGAAGTATGAATTATCAAACTTCAGTGGCTCTGCAGTCCAAGGGCCATCAAAGCCAGATCTCTCAGGATGTGCCCTTCCCTGAAAACATTATTATACTTAATTGTGTTAGAACAGATTTTTTTTCCCCCTTAATAAATAATAATTCCCCCTCACTTTTGTCTCAATCTCTTCTTTCCTTAAATTGTGTTATTTTATCTGTTGCAACTTGAGTGGGGAAAACAAAGTTCAGTGGGTAGTATATTAAATAAAAAAAAATTGAAATGATAATTACCAGGGTGTGGCCACCAGACAGTGCCACTATGTCTTTATCAGACACGCCCATACGATAGAACACCTCCCGAAGGTGTGGCACGCCTAACAATAAAATTTCAAAAGAACATTAGAAAATCATCAACCAGTTTCCTTTAAACAACAATCTTCGAGTTTCTCCATTCTGGAGACTCTTGTACTCACAAGTAAACCAGACTGAAAATACAAGCCGGGCCCTATATACCGTTGGGAAAATTAATACTGAAGAACTTAAACAAGAAAGTGGGTATCATTTATATCTCACGATGTTACAGAAGAATTTCAATTAAAAACCATGGGCAAAAAGATATATTGATTCCACAAAGTACAAATTTAAACCAAGTGATGTTATGAACAACTAAAACTTCCACAATATTTAATTCAACCTTTAGTAGCATCTGGAAGCCGCCCTTCCTTTGGAGAAATCTTTGAATCCTGAAAGAAACATGAGGTGGCTACCACTAAGATTTCTGTCGATGAAACTAAAATACAAGCCAATGGATGGACGGAATGTAACTGAAATCAGTTTCAAAAGTCCCATGGGAAGACACAACTCAGCCTTAATCAAATGACAAGATTCATTATATTTCTATGAAATAGACTAATTGTACCTTTCTACCAGGAACAAAATCAATTGTCGGGCCTCCAGTGACTTCAACGGCGACAACGCCTGCAAGCTGTGGGCAGATTAATTTGGTTACAACTTAGAAGCAATTGCTCTTGATTTATCCACCTATTGACATGTTACCATGAGATGTTGGAAAGGCAGAATGCAGAATAGAAGGTAAATTATCTTGAAGAATACTAAAGATGTTATTGGACAATTCCATCCATAATAGATGCAACTGAATGTCACTAACTTTAACACTAGGTTCACTAACAATGTTTCAGAGAGACCGAGAGACCAAGAAACTACCTGGGTGTATGAGTAGAGTTTTCCTCACTTAAGCTTTTAAATATTCTATTTTAGACAGGCAATTCATCATCCAAGTATTACAGTTCCTTTTGTTCGTGACTATTTTAAATTTAAATTCTATTATTCCATGTTTATGTGAAACAGGATTTTATCCTGTACAGCCAGACAGCTGACTTGGCATAGCAAGATGACCTCTCTTATGATGAGGTTTTAATATGCTAATCCATCCAACGGTTATTCTCTTAGGCAGGACTTTTAGCATTCTTTGTCCTATTCACTGTACTATGCGGGGTTGATTAAGTTGCAGAATACACAGCAGCCAGACAATGAAGCCTCCAAAGCATTAGAACAGATTACCTGATACAGATCTGCATACGTAATTCTTGGGCATTTAGACTTCACTTGTTCTGCAACCAGATAACACACCAACATAAGAAAAGGTGCAATTGTACACTTACGAGATAAATACTCGTCCAAAAAAATAAGTTCAACAGTACAAAACTGAACAGTCAAATCAACACATATCAATAAGAGTGCAATCCTATCCTCAGGGACGTATCACATCTCGCAACAAAGAATCTTTTCATCTGTTGGTGACCATGACTCAAGCTAAGCTACGGAACACGTACTAGAGGATACAATGCAGTGCATCAAATATATGTTTAACAACAGGTTAATCTAAATCCTGACAACCAATATAACATCCCAATACCAAATATGAAACAACCGAAAGCTGACATTCTAAACGTAACAATAAAAGTCATATTCAACATACAACACTCAATAGTTCTACTCAATGCATTCAGCTGGTATAACATAGAAGACAACCAAACGCGAACTCCATCTCAATAAAAAATCACAAAACAATACTAACCACAGAAATCGATCGCGATTTTCAAGCCACTGTTAGCTCCGTGAGCGCACTCCTCTTCATTTCGAATCGAACCATTCGGACCTCCAGTCTTCGTGTTCACATCATAAGTCCCCGCGTCATGCCATCTACTCAGCCATAACCCAATTCACAAACCCAAAACTCAAAAAGTATTCCAATACAACAATCAAACTCTACTCGCCGAGCTATCACTACGTTTAAAACGAGAAAAAAAGACGGAGTAGAAAGAAGGAAAATGAAAATTTACGCCAAACGCAGCATAATTGGAGCACAGTTTTTGTTGGCGATGAGAGCGCGAAGCTCGCGGCGAGCTCGCTCGATCTCCTTCAGGTACTCCGAGTCGACGATAACCTTGGCCATGGCGAGAAGCTCTGAAAATGGGGATGGTATTTTTGGGATTTTTATTTATGTGATGAGATGATAATTTTTTGAATATATCGACTGGCGTTAAATATACGATTGGGATTGCTGCAGCTCCAAGGCTGGAATTTCACTCATCTAACTTTTCGCAAAAAAATATGGGAGAGGCAACCAATGGGCTTGGAAAATGAGCCCAGCTATGAGATGGATCAGGGATAAGGTATGGGCCGTTTTTGGCATTTATATGCACAGATTTTCCTATTGGCCATTACGCACAATATTTACGGATTTCCTGCTTTGGATTAGTAAAGGCATTGCTTTTTCACCACTAGGCTTCGGATTTTCCTTTCTTTCTTTATCACTTGGAAATGATAACTGTAGTGCCTTATTGGATATGTGTCATTTTAATCAGTTGAGTTATTTCATACTACCAATTAAGATTCAACTAAATCCAATTCTCCTACTTTTTATTAATATAATAAATAATATCAATCAATCATCTTCACACCTCACATTAACTATAATTCACTCACATAATTTTAACTATAACCCTCAATAACTTATCTCCTACTTTTACATTACATCAATTTTAATCATGACTAAATATTATTTACTTAAAAAACTCAAATCATAAACTCAATCAATTTTATTCAAATAACTACTTTAACCAATCAGTTTGATTCATATCCAATCATGTTCCACGTGATTCAGTTGGTTGGATTTTTTTTATATATTTTTTTTTTTGGCAAATTGGTGGATTTCAGAAATTAAATAAAAAAAATCAGTTAAGAAAATAGGACCCATTAAATTTAAAAAATACATATATATTGGGAACAAACTAAATTCAACAGGTATATTGCTATTTTTTTCCCTTATTTGTTCATATAACAAAACATCAATCTTTATACACAAGCAGGAAATGACAAAAACAGAAAATGGAACTCAATAAAATGCACACAACCAACAAAGTCGCTAGACATTGATATACACAAGCACAGCATACACAATCACCTGTGTTACCTCGTAAAACCCAAACTCTCTAAATATATTAACCGTCTCACAGTAATTTCATGCTCACACTTTAGAAGTGTTTAAGAAGATGTTCCTTGTTTCACCCTTGGCGTGTTCACTTCTCTTAGGTAACTGAAAAAGGGTTCGTTCAGTAAAGATCAAGATGATGTTCGCCACTGAAGCTCGATCTGTATCCTTCCATTCTTCGAGTCTATGAGATGGAACTTCTCGTTTATCCTTTTGTTGTTGACTACATCACCCAGGCTGATATCGACATAACCCAATGTCTCCTGATTTCACGAAAAAAACGAGATGTTCGTTACGCCAAGTTGGCAAAAAAGCTCAAATACTAAGGTAGATTTTTTTTTTAATATATATATATAAGGCGTTCGGGAAAACCTTGGGATGCAGCAGGCCGATTCTAGTGGAGGTGCTAAGTACCTCCACATGAATCCTGTCTTTCACTGGAGGTTCTTCAAGCATGAATGTGAACTCCTCTTCCCATCTCGGGTCTCGATTTTTCTTTACTTGCTGTATTAATTAATAACAATTGTTAGAAATTATCCAAAAGCCAAATCGACCCACAGACACGCTGAATAGAGTTCCACAACGTAAAGCATCATCTGACAAACAAATCATTAAAAACAGTAGATGGGTCTCTCCTCAGAGGCAATCGTTTGCTTTCAGTTGATATTTTCAGTTAGGAACATTTTTTTACTTTCTCCAATAAATTATCCGTAAAGAGACCTAAAACTACAAGAAAGATGAGGTATAGTTACTAAAAACTACCTTTCACAACTACCAATACCCCCTTATGGTGTTATACAGACATCCAAGAAAAATCTGTCTTTGCCTAAAAATAATCTCGCGTTGAATTTTCAGTTGCAAACTAAAAACAAATGTCTAAGGGTACATGTATTTTTGGAGTATAAACTAGCTTTTCTGAAATTAGACAAAACTCCAAGGTTACTTTTTCTCGATTTCCGGAAAATTTAATAGCAGCAAAGGTATATGTTTTGTACTCCCTCCTATTCATAATAAGTGTCGTGTTGGGAAGTTGCACACTAATTAAAAATAATTTTTTGCCAATAATAACCCTCATTAATGAAGATAGAGATGGATGTTTTAAAAAAAAAAAGATGAAAGAGAATATGAAAAGACGTAGTGTATGAGAGTAATAATGGAAAAATATATACAAAAGGTCCAAAACGACATTTATTTTGGTTAATAGTGGATAAAGCCAAAATGACATTTAAAAAGAATAGGAGGTAGTATATGTTTTGTGAGGCAATTTAGGCTATGCTTGGTAAAACTAGTATAACTGATTTTCGAGCTTATAGCTAATAGCTTATGACTTATAGCTGAAAAAGCTAGCTTATATGGTATTTGATAAAATTAGTTGATAAGCAGTAAAATTAGTTGATAAGCTCAACGAACCTATTTGAAAAGCTATCCAAAGAAATAAGCTCAAGTTTTTTGAAAAAACTTGTCCTACCAAACGAAACTTATTTGAATACATGAAGCTTATACGCTAACCAAATAAGCTATATAAGCTATAGCTTATTGGGTTACCAAACACAGCCTTACTACAAAAGACGAGCATTACATGGAGTAGACAAAACAACATTGAGGAGGGTATGTTAGATCAGCACCTTAGTTTTACGCTCCTCCCCTTTAAATATGATGCGAACATACGGGTTAGTGTGATGTTTCCCTTCAACATCTTGAGCTTCATGAACAATGATGACCAATACACCTCCACCGGCTGGGGTGCCCTCGGGAGCCTTTTGTACCTCGCCTGCATTTTCAAAATCCTTTGGAATATCCTCCTCTTTGAAGGGCTTATATGTCAACTCCAGCTCAATCTGCCCACGCATTTTGTCATTTTGGACATCGTTCGGGTCCATGTTTTTAAGGAGATCTAATGTCATATGTTTTGCTTCATCGGGTGGAAGCTCCTTGAGAGGGACTACATTCATACCCATCTTGTCATGTTTGCCAACCTAAATGGAAATGTGAGAACACCAATAAAACACCATAGTATCATGAACATTCTCTAACCTGCACCTGGATATGATAAATTAAATAGTTTCCCGCATATTCCTTATATTTAGTCGGCATTTTGATGAACTCTATAATTGCTACACAAACATTTGGCAAAACTCTTCCCATATTATTACAGCTGGAGCTTTTCATTTTTTATTCTTCACTTTTTCCCTGACAATTAAGGAAATTTATTTCTCCCAGAATGATAAAAATAAGTACACTTTAAAAGAAAACAAGATATTCATACCTGCTCCCAGTCATAAACATGAAGTTCTAAAGCTTGTGTTTCAGGATCTTTAACAACAATGCTGAATTCTTCATTCCACTCAGGGTTCAGATTCTTGTGCTTCACTGTGGTTTTCTTTGATGGAGCCTTCGTTTCGGTGAGCTTTAGCTTCACATAAGGATCCGATGCGCCTAACAGATCTTTCTTCCTTAGCTTATGGGCCCGCAGAACCTTTACGTGGAGAATCCCAACTGGCTTCTTCATAGCTCTGAAGGTTTAAAGTTGGTCAGCCACACACGTACAAAAGATCACCCAGGAGCAGTGTCGTAATCGAACCGAATGAGTCGAGCTTGGGCAATTCGAGCTCGTGTTTGTTTACGTTCGAAGAGTGTTCGTTCGTTTATTTTTCGAGCAAAAAATCGTGTTCGGGCTCGTCGTTTAATTGTTCGTCAAAGTTTGAGTTGTCCGTGTTTGAATAATATAGGACATAAACTTTTTAAATATGTTTGATTAACTCGAAATTTGTTCGTTCGAACTCAAAAATAAAAAATAAAATAAAAATATTTTTATATTATAGATTTTTTTATTAAAAATATTATATAAAAAATAAAATAAAATTATATTAGATTAATGTTCGCGAACCTTATCGAACATTCGCGAATTAGCTCGTGCTCGTTCGATTATTAAACGAGCCTAATTTTTTGTTCGAACTCGGCTCTATTAATAAACGAACGAGCTTTTTTCAAACACGAAAGAGCTCAAACAAGCTTTTGTTCGCTAACGTTCGGTTCATTAACAGCCCTACCCAGGAGCTAAGGCTGATATACAATCTGTACATATGAAAACATACTTTGTGGGATCCAGAATTTGCACTTCAAGGGTTTTAGGCCACAGGTACATGTTAGCAACTTGATCTTTGATGAGCTCCTGTATGTAGTTTTTCCCCCTCAGACCCATAAATAAGGGAGGGGTTTCATTGTAATGGTTAGAAAAAAGTTAAACAGATCGGAGGAAAATAAAACATATATTGGAAATACTAAATCACAGTACAAACGAACATTAGGTGTTAAGAAATGACGAGGAATACCTGCACAAACCGGTACAGGCCAGGAACCGACATGAGATCAGCACCCCCAAGCCTTAGTCCGAAATCAACATGCGGCTGGGCGGGGAAAAAATAACTAGATCAGCTCAGACAAGAGAAATGGCTTTAGAAAGAACTTGATGCATGCATGTGAATATTTGAGCAAATAAGTGCATAAAATCACCTCAACTTCTAGCGAGTAAATCAAAGAACATCAAATGGAATATTTACTCTTAAACATTTGAAAACTACATACAGGTATATGAAAAAAAATTAAGCAGCCACTGACAAGAAGTTTTAAGCCTCGAAATTTAGAGAAGTTAACCAGCTCTTGGTGTTCTAATGCTCCCATATTTAGATTCAAAAATGAGAAAAATAAAATATAAAGAGAAATGAGGAAGGGCATAAGACAAAAGAAGCATTAGCAACCTTCTCCATAAGAGACACAAAGATCGTGGCAAAACAAGGAAAACTAGGAACAAGAGGCTTTAGGGTGATACGTGGCTGAGCAAAGACCTGCAAATCGACAACCTGCAACATACAAACAACTTCTTTGTCATGTATGTAACTTATTTATATTTGTCGTTAGTAACTTATTCGCAGGATTAACTCAAGTAGACATAAAAGTACTTGTGTAATTTTATCCATATATAGCATAAATGATAAAATGTTAAAGATTGAAAGGGCCAACAACCTGAACTGTTGCTTTTAGTCCATATGCTCTCACAGCAACTGTGACATTAGGATTTCCTGCCCATTTCAAGGCAGGCTCCATAATCAACTCCTTCTCCTCAGTGAGGTAGACCTTCATGCCTTTCATGGATGTTAGGCTAGTTCAGTTGTGACATCTTTTGCCACACTAAAATAGTACTTTAAACTGAAATAGTGCATCAGAAAAAACACTTGAGCACTTCACATACCTTGAAAGGTTGGTGGCAGAGATCCTAGTGTTAGGGCTTCGAACTCGACAGATTCGATTTTATATTTGGGTATTTGCTCATCAATAATAGGAGTAGCAATGTTTTTAGCAGTCTTGCAAATTGCCTACAAGAAGCATAAGTAAATGACCACATAAAAAATCAACGAGCAAGGCATCTCATACAAGTCGCAAGATAACCAAGTGCCAAAATTCTGGAGGAACGTCAATACCTTGTCGAGGTAAGGCCACATAATCGCCAGAAACTTGTTGAGCCAGTCCATCTATAAACATCAACATCAAACAGTTATCCATAACTATAATGGAATGCTTTGTCAGTTAACAAGTGACCATTAATGACCAAACTTACACGATCATAATCTGGATTCTTCACCCAGAAAGGTATTTCAGGAAGCAATTGCTGCAAACTTTTAGAGTCCTGCTCAGCCAAAGGGCGAATATCTGGGTCCTGATAAAGAATCATAAAGTTAGAAAGAAAATAACATGTTTGAGACCAGATATGAACTAGTATGCAACCCCTCTTCCACATGATATGACATTAGTCCATTCAAGACAAAACCAGAAAACAAAAGCAATGCCAAATGATTATGCTGCAGGTATTAGGAAGAATCTAACTCAGAGAAACTAACATCAAGACAAGCACCAATGAGAAACTCAGCCGTAATACAACAATCCCATTTATTCCTATCTTGATCCAGGTCTAAACAGGGTAGTTCAAATTAACTCTGCCCGTGCATCTTTTCTTTTCTTTTTCGACTCCTAAGACATGGACACATACTTATTAAATCTACTTGAAGTATTATATGAGCTACTCATAAGTTCATTCCAAGTAAAAAACAGAATATTTTATCGCTTCTTCTTAAACCATCGATCATTCGTCAACATTAGATTAGAAAAACGAAAAAATAGTTGAACATACACCCAACGAAGGGTACAATACACTCGATATTGGCAGCCATTTGAGTCAAATTTGTGAAACATTTCAATTGCGTCAACATGGAATCCAAACAATTACGAAGAGCAGTCCACAAGCCAAAAGGGTATCTCCAGTTTCTTTCTACTCAGTCTACTTGAAAACCTCCGATACAAATCTAACAGGTAAACTACTGCAACTTCCCCAACATGGAATCCGAAACATTTACGAAGAGCAGTCCACAAGCCAAAAGGGTATCTCCAGTTCCTTTGTACTCAATCTACTTCAAAACCTCCGATACAAATCTAACAGGTAAACTACTGCAACTTCCCCCACATGAACATCGGCTCATCATCTTCACAGCTCAACGCATTAAACAACGATACCATAAACACGCACACCAGCTAAATCCTAAATCCAACAAACATTTACATACGACAAAAATCACCTGAAAAATGAAAAGTACCATATATATGATCTAGAGCAAGTACCTTAACTTCGCTGGGCTGGAAATATATGAACAGGTAATATCCAACCACAATTCCAGAAGAAACCCCAACTCCAAATCCGCAAAACCCCAATATTGTGCTGATAAATCCCATCTGCAAATCAACTGCTTCTCGTCAAAAATTCAACCGATAGAATGCAAAATATGGAATCAAAGCTTAAAACTCGACTACAAAAACCTTCAAATCCCCCGTTTTTCAGTCACACTGTTCAATCCAGTTTCTTCCCCATTCAAATGCGAGACAAGTAGAATTATTCTAATAATAATAATAATAATAATAAAAAAAAAAAAAACAGAAAGTATGAGTAGAAATTTTTTAAAAGACTTAAGTATCCTTGTGTCGGCCGTGACGTGCACTTATTTTAACGTGGATTTTTTCTTTCCGTGCCCTTCGATGTAATTTGCGTTGGGTATGAGTGACCACGTTGCGTTTTTTGAGGGACTTCTAAAAGGCGAGCATAATGACTTTTCCCAGGCCGAAGCAAAGTTAATATGCTTTATGGGCTGGGCTTTCGCCCATCTGATTATGGGCCAATTTTTGTTGCGTTTCATATTAGATGTGACGTGGTGCGTGGTGAAAAAGGACACTTGTTGGCTTTTGGTTATTCCAAAGTCGTACCTAATAATTGACTTTTAGTATATGTTTGTAGGAAAATGCTACTAAGTACAAAGTAGACTTTTAGTATAAGTTTGTAGGAAAATGCTATTAAGTACATAATAAATATACATGAGGTGTATATAATACTCACATGGAGTGGGATGTACTTGAATTTTTATTTTTGGTAGGACCTACTTAATGTAAGTATTATTCTCTGATTACTTAAATAACACTAATATAATTTTATTAATATGGTAGGTTTATTTGTTATATATAGAAGGTTAATTCTACTATGGAGTCAACTGTTGGCTTCATAGCAAAACCGTACTGAACACATCCTTATATACAACGTTCTTCGTCTGCGAGTTGTTTTTAATCGTCACAAATTAGTATTTTCAATTATTTTTTATTTGTGACTCGCGAAACGTCAATATAAATTTGGTCATGCGTAAATACTAGGTTCTTCAAGTATAAACCAACAGCGATATACAATGTTATTTGTTTATTGTCATGGCATAAGAAACCATTAGGAGTATTGTACCTAGAAAATATCCAAACACCAAACTCCCCAAAAAGTGCAGACCAAATACGGGGTCAAGCCCACGCTAAAGCGAGCGACCCACAAAGACATGCAGATCATATCGCGAACAGCCCAATAACACGAAGTTAAGTATGTCGACCCCCTTATCGGCGGTGCTTGTCGATCATCCCCGAGTCTTCTCAGGGAAGATTGGCGATCATCCCCGACTGAACGCAAAACTGATAAAGTCTATGACACCGCCCAAACTCTCATTCTCAAAAGGAGATATTGCATGGATACATGTAGCCCCACCATACGTCCTTAACTGACATCAAGTATTTAATTTTTTTTTTTTTTACCTTTTTTTGTGTATAAATTGGTCCCTCCGGGTCCTAAACACATAATCAAACATCAGATCGAAAACACCATCAAACACATGACTACAAATGTAGATTTCTTTCCTCATATGGTTGTAATGTACAACTATACATTTACTTAATAGAAATTCTGGAGAACCATTATTCTTAGCCCTCGGCAATATTAATGTCTTGTTCTTTTATTTTTAGCATATTTATTTTTCCAAATCTATTCGTATCTTCCCGTGAATTACGAGAATTACACCATAAATATACCGCAACCCCCAATTAAACCATCTAACTTACATTTATATTAACAAATGACGGTCAACCATCAACAAAATTGCGCTAAAAGGAAAACTACAATCAAAGGATTGAGCCTGTTAAAAATTCAAAGCCTCTATAAATCAGCCCTATAATGAAATTTAACCTTAATAAACAAACAATAATTGGGCCCGTCCATCGCATCCTTCTTGAGGCGGCAAGCCCTAGTACATTAAACACCACGAAGTCAAAGGAAAACAAAACGTGCTACTTAATCTTTAGAATTAGGGCAGTTTTGATCTAATTGTTTCTTCTAATAAACAACTGTTTGTTTATACGGTCAGCCCCTTTCTCATATAGTCGTCTGTCAACCTTTGCGACGCCCCGGTTATCCTTACGGTTGCACGCCTCAAGTACCGCACAGTTCGCGCAATTGATCGCATACTTAGAGCCTCCCCGATCGCTGCGAAATCGACATGCAACGAGCTTGACAATCTCCGGAGCGTCTGATCGCCGATTAATCGGCGGCTTTGGCTTCCGACTGCCGTAATTTGTATGGAAACTCGGAGCCGTAAGAGGGCAGGGGCATCTACAGCGCCAACCTCTTCTGTTCCAACCACACGCGCCGCCAAACGCCTCCGTAACGCGTCCTCATCCGCCGCCACCGCCGCCGCTGCGTCGTCTACTCCCATGGACTCTACCTCGGAACCATCCACCGCCTCTGCTTCCGCCACTCGTGCCCCCCGCGGAAAAAACCCGAGTAATAGTAAGAATTCCGATCATAGTAGCAATAAGAAACGTAGTCATAGTAAAGGCAATGTTAATTTGGACAAGGGTAAGGAGAAGGCGCCTGAAATTAGGCCGGGAAACTCAGGGAGGAGTTTGGAGTCGAACATGGGCTCAAGGGATGTTGCGGACAATGGTAATGGTGGCGCTCCAAACGCAACTGTTCTGGAGGGCTTGTTGAGGAAGATCAGTGCTGAGATGAGTGATATTATAGCCGCGTCATCTTCTACAGCTTCTCAACAAAGTGAGAGATTGGAGAGGATTTTGTCGGACTTGAGGGCCGAAGGGGAGGAGAGCCTGCAAGTGGAGGCGTTAATGGAGCTAACGGAGGTGCTGTCGATGGCGACTGAGGCCTCGCTGAGGAACTTCTCGTATGATTCTTTCGTGCCGGTACTTGTGGGGCTGGTTAATTACGAGAACAACCCGAATATCATGCTTTTGGCAGCTCGGGCTTTGACCCACTTGGTTGATGCAGTGCCCTCGTCTTGTGATGAGGTGGTGCGCTATGGGGCAGTGCCGTGCTTTGTTGCTAGGCTGCTGACTATCGAGTACATGGACTTGGCTGAGCAGGTTAACTAGTTAAAATTGTCATTAAAGTGTAAAAACTTATGGTGCTTGAAATTTCTGACCGGGAGCTGGCAATTATTTGAACCACTCTGCCTTTGTTGTTGACTTGCATATTGGTGTTATTGATAGTTTATGATTGATGAGTTGGTATTTCTGTTTTGTTTGAACAGTCTCTGCAAGCTTTGAAGAGGATATCTGAGGAACAACCGGCAACCTGCTTGCGTGCTGGTGCACTTGTGGGCGTGCTCTCTTATCTAGATTTTTTCCCCACAGGGATACAGGTAGTGGGGACTTGGTACTAGATATCTTGCTTATAAGTTGGAATTCCATTTACTGATGGGTTATCTATTTGGATTAGACATCCTAATTTATTTTTGAATTTTTGACTCACTTTTAGAGAGTTGCCTTGTCGACTGCTGCCAACATTTGTGAGGACCTACCTTCAGATGCTGCTGATTTTGTGATGGAAGCTGTTCCGACGTTGACTAATCTCCTCCAATATCATGATAAAAAGGTGAGACTAAATTTTTTCTATCCGATGTAAGCGTGTGTACTAGTATGTCGTGCTTTTTCCCCGTGGTGTTTTTTCCATGTCTTCTCTTATTATATGCATGTGCTTCGGTTTATTAACAGGTTGTAGAAAAGGCATCTTTTTGCCTCACACGTGTTGCCGAAGCATTTGCTCTTTCACCAGAAAGACTTGATGACCTATGTAGCCATGGTGTTGTTACACACGCAGCTGTCCTAATATCTTCCAGCAGCTCTTTAGGTGGTCAGGCTTCCCTTGGAACTCATACATTCATGGTAAGGACGATGATTCGGTTAAGCATGTTATTTAGGTAACTTGTAAACTTATGTTCATGCTGCATGCAGGACTTAATCCAGCTTCTTTCCACTCTTGCAAGTGGCTCTGCTTTAGGAGCAAAGTCTCTGCATCTCCTGGGAATCGGTGGTATCTTAAAAGACTTGTTATTGGGGACAGGCCAGGCGACAAGCATATCTGTTTCACCTGCTTTTGGCCGAACACCAGAGCAGGTATGAGCAATTTTCTTTGCGCAGCTTGCTTCTTAGCTGTGTCATCCAGGTCTTGCCTTTCTTGAGCCAGGATTTTACTTCCTTTGGTGGTCATGTAAATTGTTGTTGTTTTGGAATGTGGCTGTTTTGCTTGCAAAATTTCGGTTGTTTCGAAAATGTTCACAGTTGTTTCTCTGAACTACTATGCTCTTTGTGAAATTAAGATCTGAGGTGGAAGGAGTAGCATGATATGACTAGTTTGCTATGGGTGATCCCTATCTTAGTGACCAGGGGTGGAATTGTTAGTTCTAAGAGGGTAACGGGTATTAACATTAACTGTAGCACAGTAGCACACGATCTGATTATAAAGTTTTGTTGATGCTGTTCCAACTTGCCTATTTTAGTGAGTAATGCATAGTCATGTAAATTGATATCTGACTAATGGTTTTAAATACAACTGTTTGTAACTTCAGGTTTGTGAGATTGTGAACCTGGCAGACGAACTGCTTCCAGCTGTGAAGGGTCATGCTGGAAACTCTAGCCTCGAGGAAGATTCTAATGGGGGTATACCTGAGGTTTCAACCCGTGAGAAACTGTTGAATGAACAGCCTGAACTTCTGCTGCAGTTTGGGATAGATCTCCTTCCTGTTCTTGTCCAGGTCGGTTTCGAGATTCTCCTGTGTCTTTCTTATTTTATATTATGAAAACATAGCTTAATTATAATTTTACATGGTTTCTATCATTCAGATTTGCAATTCTAGTGCGAATGTTTCTGGCCGCCACAAGTGTCTTTCAGTTATTAGAAAGATTTTGCACTTCAGCACTTCCGAAATTATACAGTCTTTAATAAATGTCACAAACATATCAAGGTATATCACTTTTCAACTCTTTGGATTCCAAGTTTATTTTTTTCCACCAGCGTCATAAGCCCTTTTCTTCTTGCAGTTTTTTAGCTGCGGTTTTAGCTTGGAAGGACCACCAAGTTTTGGTGCTTGCTCTTCAAATAGCAGAAATATTGATGGAAAAACATCCTGGTACGTTCTCTAGGACGTTTGTTAGGGAAGGTGTTGTGCATGCTGTGGATGCATTGATATTGTCTGGAGGAGATAGCAGTTCTCAACAGTCCTGTCACAAGAAATCTAGTAATTTTTCTTCTCGTTCTAGACGGAATACAAGAAAAGATGTTAGCTCCAGTTCAGTTGATAAAACCTCAGATCCAACCGCCAATTCAAGTCCTCTAGTGACAGCGATTGCCCATGCAAGATTGTTCAAAGAAAAATATTTTTCTTCAGATGCAGGCAGTGGATCTGGGGTTACAGATGGTCTCCTCCGCTTGAAAAATCTTTGCACAAGAATGAACATGGGGATCGATGAGCAGAAAAAGAGATCCAAGGGAAAATCGAAAGCCATTGGTGCTCGGCTCAGTAAAAAATCCGCTAGGATAGAGGAAGAATTGGTTGAAATGATTGTTCAGCTTCTACAGGAGCTTAGCAGAGAAGAAGGTGCATCAACTTTTGAGTTTATGAGTAGTGGGATAGTTTCATGCTTACTTAACTACTTAACTTGCGGTTATTTCTCCAGTAAAAAGATTTCCAAAGTTAGTCTGCTCAGGCTTCAGCCACTAGCAATAAGAAGATACAAGTCTTTTGTCTCCCTCTTCCTCCCTTCAAATATTGAAGGGAATCTAGTCCCTATGAGCATTTTGGTTCAAAAGCTACAAAATGCTTTGTCCTCATTAGAGTGTTTCCCTCTTGCATGCAGCCGGTCTACTCATGGTTCATTAGATAGGAATGCAAGTGTCTCATCTGGTTCAAGTAGTTTATCTCGGTCAATCAAACTGCGTCTTTCCCGAGCACCGGAAGAAAAAACACTTGGCGATTACTCTACGAATGTTGTGATTATTAGTGATCCATTGACAAGTCTGGCTGCCGTTGAAGACTTCCTTCTGCCGAGGGTTCAGCAAGATGAGTCTGATCAAGAGCCTTCAGCATGTGCTGGGAAGTCAGGGTCTGAAACAACTCCTGCAGGTTCCTGCTTTCTACTTTTGATTTCTTCCAGTTCCGTTTCTAGTGCTTGTTATCATTCAATGCATTTTTTTATTTCTATTTATACTGGAATAACAATTGGAAAAGGTTTGTCAGAGGAAAAAGATTCTAGCCCATCAAAGGCAAAGGGGAAAGCAGTTGTCACACAAGACCAAGAAGGTGTGGAAGGACCTCAGACTAGGAGTACTGCTCGTAGAAGTTTGGCTCTTGATAAAGATAAGCACATGATGCCATTGATTGAGGACACCTCTTATAAGGTGAGTGACTAGTTTGACTTGAATTCTTTAAAATCGAGCCTCGATTATAGATTCTGTCTTTTGAGATTATTCTCTGTTTGTGACACTCATTGGACTGTATCTCATGTTTACAAACAAAGAAAACCTGTTTGATTTTTATTCATCATTCTTTTTCTATAGATATTCATGGTTTTATAGTTGGTTGTATTGTGGATCATCTGGTGCTCAGAATTTTACATCCATCATCCCTGAAATATTTGGTATTGAGTTCTCTTTCAATCTGTTGTGCTAGTTGCAGGTAGAGGAGTCGGACAATTTGCATGTGGAAAGTGATGAGCAAATGGAAAGTGGAGATGATGATATATCTGATGATGAGAACTACCCTGCCGCCATTTATATTGATGTATGTTGATGGTTTCCGTTTCACACACATCAGTGTTTTTTTTTTTTCTCTCTTTTTCTGGTTCCATTCTTAGAATTGTAATGCTTAACCATAAACCTAATAAATAGATCTCATTTGTGATCAAGTGTACTAAAACCAGAAACCATATATTACTGTGGTTACTCAATAAGCCAAACATATTAACATCATCCATTACTAAAGTGTAGAAAGTAGGTTCTTTCCATGTCCATTGTCGCAGCCTTCCTTCACATGCTCACTGTACTGTATGACCTACTTATATCATCACTATTGACAGGTACAGAGAAGCGCTACTCTTCCTATTTACATGACAAGCATAGTGCATGATATTAAACTGGGTGACTCTTCAGATGACAGTCCTGATAGACAAAATGAACGACCAAGTAGTTCTAGCTCTGCAGGTACTATGGGAAGAGGTGTTCGTGGACTGATATTTACTGCAGAGGGGAGGCAGCTGAATAGTCAAATGACTGTTTATCAGGCAGTATTGGGCGAAGGAAGTGAATCCAGTGATGGTGTATCTAGAGATGGTCGTCAGTTCTGGGATGCCATTCACACTATACTTTACGAGAGCGCTGATAATCAAGCTATGACCTTTTCACGTGGGATTGTTGCATCAACAGCTGAATCTGAGTCTTCAAAAGCTAGTGCTTCTTGTGATTACACTGAATTGTCCTTGAGTAGTATCTCTCTTCTGGATAGGTTCATCCGAGGGGGCCCTTGTGATTTTGAAAGAGAAGACCCCATTTATCATATTCTAGCACTATTGCGTGTACTGGAGGGGTTGAATCAGTACGCACCACTTTTGCGGGTCCAAGTAGCAATCGACAGTTTCGCCGAGGGGAAAATTTCTAATCTAGAAGAACTTAATATGAGTGGAGCCAAGGTTTCTCCGGAAGTTTTTGTAAATAGAAAGGTTACATCAAAATTGGCTCAAAAAATTCAGGACACTCTTGCCGTTAGCACATGTTCCCTTGCGTCTTGGTGCTACCATCTGACAAAAGCTTGCCCATTTTTGTTCCCTTTCGAAACCCGTTGTCTGTATTTCTATTCAACTGCTTTTGGATTTTCTCGTGCGTTGCATCGGCTCCAGCAGCTGCAAGGTTCTAATGGGCATGGTACCATATTAGAGCGCCAGAAAGTTCGTGTCCACAGGAACCGAATTCTAGATTCAGCTGCAAAAGTCATGGAGATGTACTCTAGTCAGAAAGCTGCTCTTGAAGTTGAGTATTATGGTGAGGTTGGCTCCGGATTAGGGCCTACCGTGGAGTTCTACACTCTTTTGAGTCACGAACTTCAGGAAGCTGGATTAGGAATGTGGAGGTCAAGTTCATATTCTGGACATATGCCTCTTAGGTTGTTTCCTCGCCCTTGGCCAGCCACAGCTGATACTTCGGATGGTAGCCAATTTTCCAAAGTTATCGAGTATTTCCGGTTGCTCGGGAGAACAATGGCTAAAGCTCTTCAAGACGGGAGGCTTTTGGATTTGCCACTGTCAGCAGCCTTTTATAGGCTTGTTCTTGGTCAAGTAAGTTTATTTTGATTGTTTCTTGGTCAAGTATCTGTGGGGCTTTTTATTCATCGTTTTATGTTTTCTTAATTTTAACAGGAGTTGGTTTTGCACGACATCATTTCTTTCGATCCGGAACTTGGGACTACATTGCAAGAATTGCAAGCCCTTGCATGCAGGAAAAAGTACTTGGAATCTGTGAGAAGCTATAATCCAGAAGAGCTCTATTTTCGTGGATCTTCTGTTGATGATCTTTGTTTAGATTTCTCCCTTCCAGGCTATGCAGATTATATTTTGAGAGCAGGCAATGAAATTGTAAGTTGTTTGCTCATCTATATCGGTCAATGCAACCATCTCACCACACCCTACCCCAATATCCACATAACTTTTCTTAATCTTTTTCTATATTTTTCCCCCATTTATATTCTACTGAAATTTTATAGGTGGATATAAGTTCTCTGGGAAACTATGTTTCCCTTGTGGTTGATGCTACGGTAGGGACTGGGATCATGCGACAAATGGAAGCATTTAGATCTGGTTTTAATCAGGTTTCTATTTTATCTTAACTCACACTTTCTTTTTTCTTGGATATGTGCCTGGAAGCTCGTATTTATAGATTGATTGCTATTCAACCTGTAAATTCTATTCTGATTGAGTTATAATCCGCTGTGTTGCTTATGTACTGTATGAAGAGTGCCATGTCATAATGGGGTCGTCCATGTGGAGACTACTTTTCAATTGGCTGTCGAAATAGTGGAAATCTTTGTTCATTTTTTTCTGGCCTCTGGGCATGTTTGTCTTAAGTGTCTGTTATTTTCTGGCTGTTAGGTGTTTGACATCTCAACTCTGACAATATTTTCTCCGAATGAGCTGGACCAGTTGCTGTGCGGCTGCAGAGATATGTGGAAGGTAATAATAGGTGCCTCGAAATCAAACGTGATTCCTCATTTTCTCCCGTTTACAATTTTTTTCTTTTCTTGCAGGCTGAGTCTCTCGTGGACAACATTAAGTTCGATCATGGATACACTTCAAACAGTCCTGCCATCATCAATGTATGTAAACCTTGAGTAAATATTAAACACTTCACATATAAAAATAATATACAGACGTGTAACTATATCTAATATGATTTTTCAGCCGAGTTTCTCTAGTAACTTTAAACAAAATTTACTTCCTCTATGTCCTTCATATTCATTTCCCTATTTATGATTGTGTTTTTTCAGTTTCTTGAAATCATGGGTGAGTTCACTCCCGAGCAGCAAAGAGCCTTCTGCCAGTTTGTCACCGGTGCTCCTCGGCTTCCGCCAGGTGGACTTGCGGTGCTGAACCCTAAGCTGACTGTTGTCAGAAAGGTACATATTTTGCCAGACTCTGTGGATGATGACTTGCCGAGTGTCATGACTTGTGCGAATTACCTGAAGCTTCCACCATACTCATCTAAGGTACAAGTCACATGACAATGGAAATCACATGCTTTTCCTTTTGTTCTCTCCATGTTGAGCTGTCTTATTATTTTTTCTGAAGATGATAAATGCTAGTAGTACACTTTGGGTTTTTTCGCCTGTTTATAAAAAAAATATAAAATAAAAGGATATGCATTTATCTTTCTGAGATACATTTAGGCTGTTGACATTTGTTCCTACTTTATAAATTTCACCCTCGAGAGGAATTCGTTAAGGGCTTAGATGGGGTTAGCCAGTAGTTTTCCAGGATAACGAGTTTCACTAATACTTTGTTCTTTTGTTTTAGGAAATTATGCACAATAAACTACTATATGCTATTAGTGAAGGTCAAGGATCTTTCGATTTGTCATGAATCGTTGGATTTTGCTGCTACAGTGGAGGTAAATCGTCATTTTGAAACACAAATGCAGCATTTAATCGTGATTTGTTTTTTATTCTTTTGCCTCGTTGATTTCACTCGTTTAATTGTCATTTCTGAGTGATTATCTGTTGTTTGCTCCACCTAAGGTCCTAAACTGTTACATAATTTTTCCTTCAGGTTGATGAAGATGCTGCCTGCGATCTTGAGGACTAGCGTGCAAAGGATAATTTTTAGTATATAAGTAGCTTGTATATAATTATACTTTTCATATATTAATCAGCGAATAATGACTTTACAACTTTTTTTTTTGTTCGTGTTTGGTAATTTTAAGCTATTCTTTCGTTGCTCCGGTGGTGGATTTTTGCACTTTATGGAAATAAGAAAGGAAGATTTTATTCAAATAATTAGCTTGGCTCTGTTTGGTATTAGAAGCTGGTGAAATTTGGATTTGAAAGAACTGCATACATTGAAACCTGTTCCAATATTTGCTTGTTCAATAAGTAAGTAAAATGTATATATTTTTTTTTACAGATGTAACTTAAAAATTCCGAATTATAATGGGCATTACTATTTACCGCCACCCTTATTACTATGTACCGCCTCCTTTGGACATTTTTGCCCCTGCCATTTTTTTCCAAAAAAAAAAAAAAAAAAATTGTCCGGCCGCCGAAACCGGACGGCCCAAATGGCGTCCGGCCCCGACGGCCGGTCGTGACCGGTCCGACCGGCCTGACACATGTTTTTTTTTTAATTATATATATATATAATAATATTATTATAAATTATTATGTTATATATTCAAAATAATTTGTTATAAATTGGACATTAGAATAAAAAAAAATTCATTCAACTAAAGTTTAGCAAAACAAAAAAAACCATTCAACTTAAAAATAAAAAAAAAAAATACCATTGATGCGATTTTCGATTGCTCTGTAACACGAACGAGTCTGTCTCTACAATCGAAAAATTATGTATTGTTTTAGGGTCTACTAACACCCCGAATTAAAAATATAAAATAATAATTAGTAAATATTTTTTTGCTAACAAATTACATATATATTTTTTAATATATT
>BKCP01009181.1:434735-448454 GCA_008636005.1 Striga asiatica | reverse complement strand
TTTTTTTTACTTTTTGAAAAAAATGCAAGGGACAAAATTGTCTAAAGGGGGGCGACGAGTAGTAATAGGGGGCGGTGAATAGCGATTGAGATTATAATTTGGCTTGCATGTGCAGAAGCGGACCTTGAGTTATTTAATTTTATTATATTGTCATGTATAAAGTTAATAAGTAGTTAGCAAGAAGGTAATACACCCCAATAATGTCATGTAATTTGGAACGAAAGAGTAATGTCTACTTTTTTAGATAATCTACTCTGTCTATTCTTTTATCGTCATTGTATTATCATTTATCAATTATGCTGCTCTGCATAAATGGGAACAATATAAGCAACAAAAACAACCAAAACGGTCAATACTAAATAAATAGTCTAAAATATAATTCCAAAAACATCTCAAAAGTTTTACAAATTAATAAATTAACAAATCAATCATCGCTCTTATTTGGACTACCGCATTTCACTTGAATAGCCAGTGTCTTTTCCACATCAGGGCACAATTCCTTGGCCCCATTAAGCAGCTGCTCCCTTTCAAATGGGATTGTGCATGTTGTTTTCCCCAAGCAAAGCTGTAACAATAAAATTTCCAAAAAATTGTGTGTAATTAATTTGTTGCACAACATTCTTTTTAAACCAATATAAATATAAATAATTAAATAGAAAAAAAAAAGGTTTTGTATAGTACCTTCTCAACAAGGTCGTGAACCGCGGTGGAATCACACGGGCCGGGCTTGAAGGATCCGCAAGCATTGTCCGAGTTCCCAAAGCTTGCAAACTCGACTTTGTCAATGACCTTATTGTCGGGGCACGTGAGGTATGCAGCCTTTATCGGGTCAGTTATATTTCGGAATTCGTTGTTTTTCCTCTCCCATGTTTTGACGTGCGGGTGGTGATATTCAGTGATAACGCTACAGATCGTGTCACGATTAACGGTCACAATTTCCATCTTCTCTGGATTCCCGCCGGTTTCCTCAAAAACCACTAATAGATTATCCTTGGGCTTCAAGTATTCTCTTGGGATGTGATACCTAAAAAATACAAAATAAAATGATAATAAATTTGGAAGCATATGTGATATTACTTTCTTAGTATATGCTTATATGCGGAAATCTTCAGCTTATCAATAAATGTACTGCAATTATCGAGGCTTTTCACTTTAGATCAACATGATATACAGACAGAAGTATGTGTTGATCTAATGGTAAAAAACTCGATAACTGCACTGCAGTTACTGATAAGGCCGAATTCCTGGGATTCATGCTTCGCTTACTCTTCTTGAGTGGGGCTCCCAATTGGTGAGATGTAAGAAACCCAATATCGGCCAATGCTTTGACCGTTGACCCAAACCATACCCTTTGCCATGCTGTTCATTTTAATTGCCACTGGGTTATCACCCTCTGGTGCATCAAAATATGTCTGGAAACACGAAATTGGAAGGTAGTTAATTAATTTAAATTCTTGCTATGTTCTTAATTAGAAATATTCATTTGTTTGAATTATTCATTTGTAATTTTTTTTTTTAAAGTGATTGTTCAATCAAGGCCAGCCTTATTCATTCATTTGTAAATTGGTTACATTTTATTACCTTGTACCAAGTAATAGGTGAAGGAGATGCATTTGCACTCGCCCACTTGACTTTTTTTGAACCCTCCTCGGTGAACAATTGCATCTTCTCACCTTCCACACCAACCTGCACCATTATTTTTTTTTTAATCAATTATTGTTTTAAAAAAATAAAAAAAGTTTCATATATACATATAAATCNTTTCACTTACATTAACTTAAATTATCATGATTGGTTAAATACTATATATAAATTCGAATTACCGGCAAACCAACTGTCATTGCCAGTATCGATATCTCGTTATCACCAATCTTCAATTTAATTGTATTTTTGAAAACATGGCTCTTTTCGACATTGCTTCCATGCCCAAAACCTACGTATTCTCCATTAACAAATGCAAGCAAAGCATGACCAAGACTCGCGACTTGAAGCACTGGAAGAATATCTGGACGTCTTGGCAAATCACGTCTATCCAAGTTGATTCTACAAAAAAAATAAAAATAAATAAATAGCAATATTAGGAATACATTTTACACTGTTTTGATTTGCCTTTTGTCTTATAAATATTTTAAACAATACAAATTATTGTGTTATGCAACCTGACAATTGGCGGCACGTCATACTACGTGAACTAAATTACATACTTTTACCATCAAATGTAGCATTTTTAGTTATGTTGTTTTTAAACATATGACATTTTTTCAATGAAAGTATATGTTTGCGAAAAGAAAAATTGCATTTTTAGTCCTGCTGGTTTAACTTCATAGTAATTTTAGTCTAAAGATTTCAATATTTTGCTTTTTGGTCCTTTGATTTAATATTTTGCCGTAATTTCAGTCATTTGAAAAATGAAATTGCACCAAATTCTCAAATTAATTATCAGATTTTCCATTATCAACTTAAGTCTTATAATTTAAAAATTTGTTGCAATTTAAGTCTTATGATTTAGTATTTTGCTGAAATTGCAGAAAAATATTAAATCACATGACCAAAAGGCAAAAGATTGAAATTTTGTGACTAAAATTGCTATAATGTTAAACCAGCGAGACTAAATATGCATTTTTGTCTTTGCGAAAAATAGTATATATGCATAACGGTTAAACCGGCCTAATAGAAAACCTACCTTTTAAACGATGTGGTAGACCAAAAAACTTTGCATACCTTGTACTGTACCATGCATAATCTGAGGTATCTCTAGTAAGTTGGTACAATTCCTTTGGCGATTTGCTCTTTATCTCTAAATCGTGTGGGCTTGGCACGCTTTCTTTGTACATCTCCCATTTAGTGATTTTTGCTTTCTTTGAGGGTACGAAGTTTCTCGCGCTATGTTGTGAAACAACCTATAAAGAAAATAATATATATAATTAATCCTAATAAGTCGCAAAAACTAAGATCTTTTTTCAAAAATAAATAAATAAATGTCTCGTTTAAACATTTGTGAGACGAGAGGGCAAAAATAATAACAATTTTTATTTTTAATTGTGTTAGTGATAGTTTGTAGGGGGAAAAAAAAGATGAAATGAATAGTATTTTTCGTGAATTTTTTCATTTCATTTTTAGTTTAATGACATAAATCTCAACTGCACAGCTAAAAATGAAAATTTTCCGTAAGCCTGATTTCCATTTGAAGTAACTTTCAAAGATTATATTCTTTGTTTCAATTTTCATGATAAAAACAATGAAAAAAAAAAAAAAATAGAGAAATTGTTACCGTTTGTGTGTTGAAAACCACAGTGCGACAATCGGGTAAAATGCTAATAGATTTAGCTGGCAAGAAATAGTCAACGCCTCTGAAATTAATAGTCGCGTCTTCCCTTGAATTGTTGTTGGTCAAAAATGCAGCACAAATTTTTGTTCCTTCCTTCTCATAAGTCGTGATCTAACATTCACGTTTAAAAAAAAAAACATATTTATATATTTGTTAATAATCCATGCGAATAACGTTTAGTTATTTTAATCATTACTTAAAAATCTTAATTAGCTCTTAATTACCTCTAAGTCCTCACTAATCTTCTGCACGTGTGGAGTGCCCCAAAGCAATGGCTTCTTGCTCAACCTCAATGCCCTGTGCAAGTCCCTCAAGTGCCCGAATTTTGGTTCCCTCTTCAAACCTTGAACAAAGGAAAATCATTTTTAAAACGGTTTTTTTTAAATTATCTCACAAAACAGTAAATTCTACTATTTTAATAATCATAAATTCTTGTGTGAGAGTGGCAGATTAACTATTATACGTTTTAAACAACAAAAATACATACTTACACTAAAAATGTTATACTTAGTATTATATTATAGTCAACAACCATTTTAGTGTTTAACAAATAATCCACAATAGTAAAAATTTCTGATTTATCTACCGAATTCATCAAGAGGGGCTTCATCATAGTAGCGTGTTGTCACGAAAGATGAACTCGTTCGCCCAAAATTGGTCCCTCCATGGTACTATGAAAAAAAAAATGTAATAAAATAAAACTTTGATTTTATTACTCAAGAATAAAAATAGAAAAAAGAAAAAAAAAATATATATATATATGGTCGTTTGAATTTTGATGAGTACCATGTAATAGTTGTTGAGGGTACCATTCCTTGCAAAGAAACGAGCAACGGCAAATGCTATGTCCTCAGCCGCCCGCTGAGAAGGTGAGTCACCAAAGACTCTATACCTGCAAAACGAGCAAAGGAAAATGTTCAAATTCTAATTCTACTCATTAAGATTTGCATTCCATTGATGACTCGTTTTTATAAACGAGTTGAGTTTAAACTTTTTTAAGTTTGTCAAGAGTTCGAGCTTGGCTAGTTAGGCAAATCTTTATCAAATATTATTCGTAATTATATAGCATGAAAGGTCGTTGAACATACTGGGCCGTCCAATTCTCAGTCCAGAGAGAAGGTTTGTCGGGCCCATTTGGACCGGGGAAAGTGTCTCCACATTGTCTTCCATTGCAAGTACTAATCTGAAAGACATTAAAAAAAATGTCAATTCATATATCATTATAAATAAATAACGTTTAACATATAACTTAAAAAACTATATATTAATTTAATTTTTTACTTTGAGATCCACACTATAATATCTCAAATTTATTACTCTAATTTGTGAAGGGGTTCCTTTTTGAGAAAATTACCTAGCGGATGACCCCTTAAGTTTTTCTTTCCTCAATAACGAGATAATGTTATTAATACCAAATCTAATTTTCTCTCTCCATTTCAACGAAATATTACTTATCTCAATCCCATCTTTATCTATTTCTTTTAAATATTAGAATTACTTCTTATTCCCCCAACCCAATTTGTCTCTTCGAAGAACGAAGAACAACTAAACACGCCTGCAATAGCGCACGCCACAAGGTCCGACGAAGGTGGTCAACGGAGCCAACGTCACAAGAGCTTCTCCATCTTCACCACACACCACCGGCGGGAGGTTTTAGCACTTTCCGAACCGTCGCCAACATCACCTTCGATTCGAGATCTACTCCCGCCGCCCGCCGCCTTGAGGCTCAAAATGTAACCGCCTTGAGATAAAAGTTGTGGTTTGCTAATTTAGGGTTTTAGCAAAATTTGATTTGATTTTTTTTGTTTTTTTTTCGGAAGTTTCATTGATAGATCTATAGATCTATGAGTTGCTTTGATTTGTTTTTAATTTCTGCTCTATTTTTCTTTTGGTATTTGAGAGAGAGTTAGAATTTTTTGCCCATGTGATCCCAATTCCTGGTGAGTTCAAGTATATATTTTATGTTTTTGAAGAATTTTGATAGTTAATTTGATGTTTATGATGATTTGATTATGAGTTTTTTTTAATCTTATTTTTAGTTTATCTTCAGTTTTTTTTTTCATTCGATTTTTTTTTATTTAACATAAAGTAGATAATAAACACAAGATAAACTTAAAACCATAAGATAAACTTTTATGATAAATTAAAAGTTTAAAATTAGTTTTATCGAGAGTTGTAATAAACACAAGATAAACTTAAAACCATAAACAAAAAGTTTATAAAAGAAAACGTAAGTAGATTTAAAATAATGAATCAAAAGTTTAAAATTAGTTTTAAATAAGTATTTGAGAGTTGTAATAAACACAAGATAAACTTAAAGCTTAAAATCATACACACACAAAGTTTATACAAGAAAATGCTGAAATAAAAAAGACATGGAAACAGACAACTGGCATTGTTTTAAAAGTCTCGTCTTTTCGGAAAACAATTTTTCAAGGGACACAAATGTGTCCTTTAGCCTTCCTTTTTTCTAAACTTATTGGGCCTTAGATGAAAGCTTACGACTGTCTGAGGGGCGTCCTTTTGCTTGCACATGACCCAAGGTACACCATTGTGTAGGCCCACAGCCATATCTGCGGCCCACTTTACATAGTTCTGCCCAGCCTCTCTGTATGCGAGTTGGACATTGTTGTATTCATTCTCAATCTGTATCAGTACGAAAATTATTATTAGTAAAATAGTGTGTATTTTTAATTTTCCTTTTTAAATCTGATTTTGGAAAGTAATAATTAGAATATTTGAACATAACGATTCGTTCGTGGACTTAGTTTGACTCATTAAAATTCGAGTTAGGCTCTGCTCATTTTATAAACGAGCTGAGCTCGAGCTTGTTGAAAATTCATTTTGTTAAAAATTCAGGTTTGGCTCGGTTGTTAAGGCTAAAAAAAAGAATCTTATATAATTTTTGTTGAGATTCGAGTTTGACTCGTTAATATTAATAAACGATTCGAACTCGAGCTTAATAATTGACTTATTTAGTGAGCTTGACTCGTATAAGACTGAAGTTTGACTCGTTAAGATTGAAGCTTAACTGGTTAATATTGCTAAACGAGTCGAGGTCGATTTCAATTACTAGCTCGTGTAAGGCTCGAGGTCGGGCTCGAATACCATGAACTTTAAACTCGAGCTCGAATTCAATTCGACTTGTTTATTCCCCTAATAATTATATAATAATGGAAACATATATACCTGGGCCATGATAATTGGGCCTCCTTGGTCTGCAAAGAGCTTCTCTTTCTTTATCAAGTTTATGACCATCTCAGCATACTTTTTCATGTGGTACTGCATGAAGAATTGTGTATCAATTATAAATCACTTTATTACACTCTAATTGTTTTCCTTTTCATTTAAAAATAATAACATAAATATTCACCTAATTTTTCTTATAATTGCTGAATAACTCACTACTCTTTTAAAACTCTTTGTATGATATTGAATTTTGTATCATATTAAGAGAAATAATTAGGTAACCACCAATTGTAATTTGTTAGTCAAATGAGGAAAAAGAAATCAGGAAATAGAGAGAATTTGGAATTAGATTGTTACCACAAAGGGTTCATTATATGAACGGAATGTGATGTTTGGAACCTCCTTCAACCAATATGGAAACCCTCTGCAAAAATGACCAAATATTAGATAGCTTAAAAATAAATTTAAAAATGTCCCTATTAAAATAAAATCATCGAAACATAAAATACTATTAAATTACCCCAAATTCCATTCAGCCTCAATGTAAGGTCCAATCCTAAGGGTCACCCACATACCATTCTCACCAATCATTTTGATAAATTTCACCAAATCATAATTGCCTTCAAAATTAAACTGCACCAGAAAAGAAAAAAATTGATGATGTTCATGCAATGATCTAGCAAATTTCAATTTTTTTTAAAGTAACAATTAATTAATTATTTAATCAAACTTGATAATACATCAAACTTACCTGCCCTTGTACAGGCTCGTGAATATTCCAAAACACATAAGTCTGTATCAAGTTTAGTCCACCTTCTTTAGCCTTTCTAATCAGGTCAGGCCACATCTGATAATTACCAATACAACAATTAATGAAAAAAAACATTGATTAAAATCTTTCATGTTTTTTATACTTAAAAACATAATACATTAGGGATATATTTATGAAATTCAATATGATTAACTGAATAAGCATGAAATTAATAATATTTTTTCATATGAGCATAACATTTTCATTACTTTATAGGTAAAAAATTAAAGTAAAAACATAAAATAAAATACCGCTGGTGTGCTACGCGGATAATGAATGGAACCAGAAAAAAGTAATTCTCGAGTCCCATTGATGATTAGCGAGCGCGAATCATATGTTACAACCGGTCGATTTTTGTTATCTTTTTTACCATAAGCACTTGCAAGGAACGATAACACGAGCAACAATAAAATTCTATTAATTTTCACCATTTTTCTTTTTATTTTTTTCAAGACACTCTCAATTTTTTTCTTCTTTTGACTTGTGATTTGAAGAGAAAAGGACGAGCCTCTTTCCTCTCTACGTGAGAGGAAGGAGGTCGAATTTAGTAGATGCCTTGAAAATGTTGAATCACGAAAAAACAGTATTAAAAAACGATGGGTGATGACAATGTTTAGGCCTTGGAGTTGTTATCGGATTAATTGTGTGTTTCTCATTTTTTTTTTTTTTTTNTGAAATTTTATGCCTATTTTTAGAAATTTCCTTAACAAGTGGTGGCTGTGGTTTGATATGGGACTATACTAGTCTTTAATTTTTAATTATTATTATTATATATTTTTGTTAAATGATATTTATTATTTTACAAGAATTATACATATGTAGGAATTTGTTTTCTGAAAAACATAAAGTTGTTCATGGTAAGGTTGAAAAGTGAATTTAGGCCAAACAAAAGTAAAGCCCAACATTTCAAATGATGTTTTGCATTTGTGGTCCATACTTAAGGGCCAATAATCTCAGAAAATGAAGATTGAATTAAGCCCAATCATCTCACTAAATGAAGTTGACCCTTTTTCATTTTCTTCAACTCCCTCCATAGTATTCAAATTCTCCCTCCAAAAATTGGAACAAAACCCTAGCTCGATCCCAATCCGATTTTATGCTCAGGCAACATCAAAATCTACACACAAAATTCAGCTGAAAGACAATGGCGAAATCGAATCATCAGGATGACCTCGACCTTCTCCTCTCTCTCGAGGATCGCGTTCTCGAAACCCCACCAGCTTCTCCTTCAGGTCCTCTTTATCTGTTCGTAATTATGCCCAATTGATTTTATTCATTTGCTGAGCTTAAATTTATCTTCTTTTGCGTATTGTTTATATGGGCGTGGTTTGTTTAAGCATTTAGCGTCCTGAGATGTGCCTTTGTTTGAATGAAATGTCTTGAGGTTTTGTAGCAGGGGTTGGTTCAATTAGATTGGTTGTGCTGAATGCTTATTTTCAACGTTGATGATGTTTTGTGTTTATCTATTGATTCACACGTAGGTTATTTATCGGATGATGGGAGGAGAAAGGAGACAGGGAACGTGGACATGTCTGTTTTTCGAGAGGTGGTGGGGGACTGTCTTGATTATGATGCCAAAAATGTTGAGAAGTCTCGTAAGCCCGGGCAGGGAAAGAGTTGTAATGACATTGAGGTTGATAAGTTTTCAGGGCTGCGGATTAAGTAGGTTTACTCTTTAACTTGATATTAATCCAATAACTTCTTCTTTGGTTTTTTCTTTTGAGGAATAGTTTATCGAATTTGTTATTTGAATGTACATCGTGGTTTGTTCCTTCATGCATGAAAACCTGATTGAGTTTGCTGCAGAAATTGTGAAGTATTATGGACTGTGTGATTGAACACGACATAAAGTGATTTAGGAAATCTGTGATGTTGTAAAGATAGGGATCAAGTAAAATTGGTACATTTTAGAAGTTTTCTTCAAGTTCTTAATATTCAGTTCTGTCACATGGTGAGATGAAATGCTTGGTGTAAGATGTGCTTGCTTTGTATTGTTTATTTTCCTTTCAGGGAAAGAAGTTGAGATAATAAACATGATAGATTTCAGTTAAGGGCTCTTGCAAATTAACAAGTGGATCTGTACTAATCTCTGCACACTTTTGTATCTTCTATTAATTCTCTTCCTGTTCTTTTGATTGCTTAGGGGTCCATTGGTATCACGGGTTGAATTGAGCAACCATTTATCGGACATTAGATTTGTGCAGTTACCAACAATAAAGTATGCCACTCTGCACACTATACTTTAGCTCTCTCGTCTGCCTGCCTCTTCATGAAGCAACTGATGGTTCTTATCCACCATTTTTTCAGGAATTTGCTAGCAGGAGATACTCTCTCTGGGTGCTGGGCCACTACTGGGGTTCTCATGGAAATAGGAACTACAAAAACTAGTTCCATAGGGCAGACATTTACAAGATGGAGAATTGGATGCTTGGATGATAATATTATTACCCTTTTTTTGTTTGGTGATGCTTACAAAAAGAGATGCGATGAAAAGATAGGGGGCGTCTTTGCACTGTTTAATTGCAGTGTCCGCAAGGACAGCATTGTACGAACTTTCACGTTTATTATAATGGTTATTTATGTATTTTTTTTTTCTTTTTTCTTTCAGGTCTACAATTTTTTTTTCTTTTCTGGGTTTATTTCAGGGGAATGGATTTACTTTGAGTGTATATGCAGCCAAACACATTCTGAAGCTGGGTACATCAGCGGATTTTGGGTTTTGTCAGGGAAAAGGGAAAGATGGAGTGGCTTGCACAAGAGTCATCAACAAGTAAGAACATTTGCATTGAATTTTTTTTTAATGAATTAGCATCACACCATCACTATATACTTCATAGATTTGAATTGTAATTGAAATGGTGGATGTAATTCCATTGCTGTTCATGGACTATCAAACAAGGGAGTGTGTTGGTTTTCAGATCATTTGCATTTCTAGTTTCAGTAGGAGCAGTTATTTTCATTTGGCTGTCATGTCATAAATTCCGAACTGTTAAACTTGATGTGTTTTTTATTGCATTTTAAATAACCAATAATATTCTTTTTTTTTCTTCCTTTTTTCCCCTCTGCAGACGTCAAAGGAAGTATTGCAACTACCATAAGGTTCTGCTCGTGTGCATCCGTCAAACTTAAATTTGTATTTTCCAATTTAGCCCACTTAATAACATCATCTCATTGATTTTACATTTTTTCTTTTTTGTGTGTGTGTATGTATGGGTGGAAAGAATTCATCCACGAGATATACTTCTACGAGGGCAGAGCTCAAAGGCGGGTAAGCGATTGTTATCCATTATTGAGGGTGTGTAATTTTTCTTATTTCAGTTCTTCTGGTGACATTATTTTCAACTTCACTTGTAGGAATGTAAGCACAGGCTTCAAAAATTATCTCAAGCCAGAAGGAATATATGTTGTTAAACCCACAGATGACAGGAAGAACTTAGCAAAGTCCACTCGGCCCGTGAAATTATTGTCTGTTGAAGGATTAAAGAAGGCATTAAGGTCTGTGTGAACTAATCAAACTTGATAGTTCTCTACATGAAGCGTAATTAATCCATTTCCTTTTACAAGACAAGTTTATAGGGCACGCTCCATTATGGCAAAAATTTATCCCATTCTGAAACACTTTCTAATTTTCTTACTTTTGCTTCACTCCTTTGCGTTCATAGTTAAGTAATTGCAAAAGATTGGATTGAGCTTCAATCTGATTATTGAAGAGCTTGATAATAGTTTAAGCACTGACTGATATAGTTCATTCTTACGAGCTACATCATCAAGATGAGGGTATTTGTTAAACCTCAGGGGAAGTTATTGTTAGCTTAAATGAAATTTTTGAAAAAAATTGAAAGATTTGTGATATATTTTGTAATTGACCAAACCTCCCGGGTAGATTCTTGTAGTTTTTGATATTTTAGCTAAAAAATGCTATTGTTTCACCTTGCAATTCTAAATCTCAAGTCTCAACTTTATTGGTCATACAGCAAAGCAGACAAAGTCACAACAAATGTACATTCTCAGGGAATACGGTTTCTAAATCACATTGCAGGTAGGCTGTGGCTGTTGAAGAACTATTTGTTAATCTATGAATGTCCTCTTATTTGTTAACTTGTTCTGTTGTAATTGCATAACAGGGAAAATGGATCCTCAAATGACAAATAGAAAAGCTAATCTCCCACACAAGCCAATGGGTAGAACTGATACCAGGTTATTAATTTTTTTTCTCTTTCTTTTCTTATTTATGTATTGATTGATTATCAGTTTGCTCAATAATAAAAAAATGTTCATGCCGGTTACTCAGGTCCAGGCCAACTGAAGAACCAGTTGCCAAGAAAATGAAAATGGATCAGAAAAAGGCCCCAACACAAGATAACAAAGAAAATAGCACAAATATGATTGAGTTGGATTTTGTTAGTTCAGATGATGAGTTTTGAGGTCTCACATTTTGAAGTGTTGCGGAACTGCTGAAGATTTTTGTAAATTAGCTGAAATTTTTTATTCCCTTTTTGCGTGTTGCTTGACCATAAACAATTGCAAATGATATGTTTGTATTTTAGGATCTTAAAGTAATGCTCTTCTTTTGTAGTTTACAAGTAAGAAATTTAATGTCATCTAGCATGTAACTCTTTCAATTCCCCTTTTGGTATCTTAACTTTTCTTTGGGAGTGAAAAATATAATTTTATGATTTCAACTGTAGATAACTAAATGTACAATGAAATATTTTTTTCACTAGTTAGTGAATGAGAGTGAAGCTTCACACAAAGTTTTAACACTAGTAATAACATCATATTGGAATTAGAGATGTTAAATGAAGTGAGGCATTTGTGAGTTTGGCTTGGTTAGAGCTTTGTTTGACTTGTTTCATAAGTGATTTAGTTTCCATTTATTTAGCTAATAAGCTGAGCCAAGCACGTTAATTAATAAACGGTTCGGTTCACCCAAAGGCTTGAGTCTAGCACCAAACAATATTTTATGCACAATTTGTGAGTGTCAGTGGACGGAAAAATAAAATAATAATAATAATAATTATAATAATAAATTCGTCTAATAATAATTGTTAAACAAAACTAAGGTATAAGATTTCTCACCTTCTAAAATTAGCTTTCAGTATGTACTACATACAGTTCCCTTTTAAGCATCGACATTTTAGGGTTTTGTGTGCCTGTGATCGATTCTAAAGATGGGACCTTTAGTTGTTAGCTGCACGTAAACTACCACAGTAATAAGTCGGCCGGTGAATTTAGCTCCGCAACATGGCCGCCGAATTCATCTTCAGGACTCTCCGGTGGCGGCTGAAACCCCCGATTCCCCCTAAATGGGCCCCACCTTCATCCCTAATCTCCAATTCCACCCCTGCCATATCCAATTTACCTCGAAAAGAGCAAGGTGAGTTTTAAATCCTCGTATTTTTTTTCGGTTTTCTAAGGTGCCTTTCGCGAAAATTGATGTTTTTTTTTTTTTTGGTGGTCGGATTTTACTGGGACTGACCGATTCATGAGGTTTTGCAGCGTATATAGAATTTGCAGAGCAAGGAAGGTCAACGTGGTCAAAGCTGTTGCTTTTCATACCAGGGGCTGTGACTTTCGGCCTTGGCACTTGGCAAATTATCAGGAGGCAAGAAAAGGTTATTTTCTTGGTTTAATTAATGGGCACTGCTAAAGTGTAGATATTATGTTTTGTTTTCTCCTCCATCAACACTTGCAAGAAAATAATATATTGTTGTTTTGGGAGGTGATATTGGGGTTCTTGACAAGGTGGTTGTTGAGCTGGATCGAGTTATTTGACCGTTTTTTAGGAATATAGCTAATATTAGGCTCTCATAAAGTGCATCGAGTTGTTTTCTCCTCCATCAATACTTTCTTGGGGACGGAGCTTTGAAGATGAAGAAATCCCCTTATATTCTAATTAGACCTTTCTTTTTCTCAATTGGTTTACTTAATTATTTATTTTCTTGCTTAATTTGTAGATAAAGATGTTGGAGTATAGAAAGAGTAGGCTAGAAATGGAACCAATTAAGGGCGACATAGTTGTGTCTTCCAATGGGAGTGTGGATTCCATGGGTTTCAGGAGAGTACAGTGTAGAGGAGTTTTCGATGAGAAAAAGTCGATATATGTGGGCCCACGTTCGAGGAGCATATCTGGGGTGACTGAGAATGGATATTACGTCATAACTCCTCTTGTTCCAGTCCCAGGTGATCCTGAAAGGTTCGTTTCGTTTTCTTTTTCTTCCAAAAATTTGTACAGAGAATATTAGCTTCATTCAGAGTTCTCCATGCTGAAGTTTTAAGTTTCTTTTGGGCAAACATATATTTATGTGAGCAATGAACATAGTATCAAAGATATCATAAGCCAAAATTGATGTGGAATATGAACTTTGTAAATTGATTTAAATGAATCTGG
>BKCP01009181.1:421054-434704 GCA_008636005.1 Striga asiatica | reverse complement strand
ATTATCAATGTATGCTATATCTTCTGTTCCTTATCTCAAAATATTTATGCTGACTCAATTTTTTTGTATGCTTAGCTTGTTTCATCTAGTTTTGATTAAGTAGCGAGCCATTCATGTTGTAGACATTTAAAAATTTTATATTTGTCAACTTTACATTTTCTCTGTGTTCTGTATATTCAAAACCCAAAAGGCATTTGATAATTTGGCTTTTGTGGCTACGTTACATCCTCTTACAATTTACACTCACTTTTACATCCATTCTAAATGTATGTGAAGTTAAAATTTCAACTTTCCGAATGACATACAATAATATTCATGTAATTTAAGTAAAACAGATATTTTGCAGCATGCAATCACCTATACTAGTTAACAGAGGATGGGTCCCTCGTAGTTGGCGAGACAAAGCATTAGGGCCTTCACAAGATATTCTCCCTCCGAGCAGCCCACTGCCCTCGACTCCCGAGGGTCCTAGATCTTTCTGGTCGCGGTTTTGGTCTAATAAGCCTGAATCTCCCAAGGTAACAAAAACACTTTGTGTTTCTTTACATCTTTAAACTAATTTATGAGCTTGTTTGGCAAAACCACTACTCAAATGGACTTTTGGATGCCAAAGTCCATTCGGTGATAAATTATAAGGCTATGTTTGGTGACTAAATAAGTTAGCTTATAGCTTATTTGGTTAGCTTATAAGCTTCCTGAATTCAAATAAGCTTCATTTGGTAGGACGAACATTTTTAAAAAGCTCAAGTTTATCTCATATGCTATGTTTGGTAAAACTAACTGATAAGCTAGCTTATCAATAATTTTTCGAGCTTATAGCTTATGACTTGTGAAAAGTTAGCTTATAGCTTATCAGTAATTTTTCGAGCTTATAGCTTATGACTTGTAGCTGAAAAGTTAGCTTATATGATAAAAGTGTTTTGTAAAATTAGCTGATAAGCTAGTTGAAATAAAAATTTCTATGAGCTTATTTGAAAAGCTACCCAAAGAAGCTTATGAAATAAGTTCGAGCTTTTTAGAAATGCTCGTCCATACCAAACGAAGCTTATTTAAATGCAGGAAACTTATAAGCCAACCAAATAAGCTATAAGCTAGTTTATTTGTCTACCAAACACAACCATAAACTAATTTACCAAACAATTTTATCATAATATAAGCTAGCTAGCTTTTCAGGTTTAAATCATAAGCTATCAGTTATAAACTCGAAATTCACTTATCACCTACGTTTACCAAACATAGCCTAAATCATAAGCTATAAGCTCGAAAATCACTTTTCAGCTATAAACTAGCTTATTAGTTAGCTTTACCAAACATAGCCAAAATGGACTTATGGATAAGTTGAGTCTCCAAAAAGTCTATTCTTAGAAGTAAATTGTAGAGACTTTTGGAGAAGTCCATTTTGCAAAATGTCCATTTATTAAATGGTCTTTTGGAGAAGTCCATTATATGATATATCCATTTAGAATCTTGTAATGTAAAATTATTATTATTATTATTATTATTATTATTTTTTTTTTTTTTTTTTCTGATTCAGATATTCTAGCACTGCAAGTTTTAGAGTAGTTTGTTTCTTTGTGTTCGAACTTATAGTTTGCCTTGTTGTATTGAATTTATTTTCCANTGTTCGTACTTTGCTCAGGCAGAGCTTTTTTTCTAACACGTGAAGATGGTATTTCTTAGGTACTCTCTTTCGGCAGCAGTAACTTTCATGGCGTATAAGAGACTCAAACCGAGAAAGATTAGAAGTTTTCAAGGCCTACTGAAAAATTCAGCCGCTTCTTTTTCTTGATAGAATGAGTTTAAATACGAGACATTCTTTTTTGGAAATCATCGTCTTCTGCCCAAACTTGGGGACACATTGAACAAGTTGATGTAATGCATGTTTTAGCTTTTAGGAGGGAAAATGACAAATGTGAATTTTGGATATATTGTTCTTTGGGATATATTTTTTCATTTATATGCCTATACATTTCAATTTTCATCCTTTTACTGGCCTCAAATGACTTAAGAAAATTCTCTCATGCACTGAACAATCATGATGAACAATCATTTATTGGGTATATCTTATAAAGACTCAATCTCTTGTATGTTCATTTCACCAGACATACCTAATTTGTATTTTTTTTTTTTTTTTTTTTTTTAACTGTAATGCATATATTTATTTTTGTTAAAAAAAGAGTTAATAGGGTTTGGCGGGGAAGGGAAAAAGTTTCTATAATTTTACAATTCGATAGGAAATTCATCTAATTGAGTTATATATTTTTTTTTTCTTGGAAATTATACTGTTTGAAATTTCATATGCAAATTGTCAATTCCGCAAAATTCAAAATATGACAAAGTCGCAAAAACCGTATTATTTGGATCAATTTTTGTATTTTCTCATTATTATTCTTATGACTAGCATGACACATAAAATGATATGCCATGACTTCGACTAAGGTTTGTAAGGAATTGAGCTCCTTAATACTCGAATGACACTCACTTATATTGATAAACAAGTTTGATCTCCAATATGATTACTGAATAGTTTTTCGATGAATAGACTAAGTAGTGACACTCGTTTATATTGATAAATAAGTTTGATATCCAGCATGATTACTGAATAGTTCTTCGATGAATAGACTAAGTCTTGTAACTAGTTGAACTCGTTAATACTTGAATTGGACTCAAATTAGACTCGTTAATATTGATAAACGAATTCAATCTCGAGCTAGATTACTATAATTCTTCGATGAGTAGACTAAGTAGTGACACTCATTTATATTGATAAACAAGTTTGATCTCCAGCATGGTTACTGAATAATTCTTCGATGAATAGACTAAGTTTTGTAACTAGTTGAATTCGTTAATACTTGAATTGAACTCAAATTAGACTCGTTAATATTGATAAACGAACTCAATCTCGAACTAGATTACTATAAATCTTCGACTAAGACTTGTAACAAGCTAAACTCGTTAATACTTGAGTTGAACTCTGATAAACGAACTTAATCTCGAGTTTGATTACCCAATAGTTCTTTACAAGCTGAACTCAATAATACTCAATTTGGACTCATTAATATTAATATTGATAAACCATTTTGATCTGGAGCTCGATTACTACTGAATAGTTAACGCTTAAGGCGCGTTAAGAGCTTGAGCTCGAAAATGCCAACTCATAAACTGCTTGTACTGTACACTTTCTCTGTGCATATTATCTCCTTATCGTGTGAATGTTCACTGACGATAAAAGCCAGTGGTTGGGTTCGGTGATCATGATTAATCACTCACACGCCATTTGTACCAAATTAGGGTTTAAAAGTTGAAACTACGCATTTGTTTCCGTTGATTTTAAGTTTTCCCATCACAATTGAAGTTCTGTATTTATACCGGCCAGATTTGAGTTAACCGGCCGTAGAGGTGTCGCCGGTGAAGAGATGAGCTCGTCCAGGTTCATAAAGTGCGTCACCGTCGGCGACGGCGCCGTGGGTAAAACCTGCTTGCTCATTTCCTACACCAGCAACACCTTTCCTACGGTGTGGTTTTCCTTTTTCTTCTTCTTCTTCTTTTTTTTTTTTTTTTTTTTTTTCTTTCATAAATCTAANTTTTTCTTTTGTTTCTAATTTGAATTCGTGTTCTGTTTTTGCCTTTTGCCTGTTAATTTTAGTGATGAGCTGCTTTTGTTTCTGATACAAGTTGAGGAGGTAGAATTATTGAGGGTTCTGATTGAATGGTTCAACGTTGTTGTTGTGATTCTGAGCTGCTTGTCTAAATTTGGCATGTCGAATTTAAGCAGAATCAAATTTGATCGGCTCATACTCACTTCAATATTTTACTTCTACAGCTTGTTCTGTAAATGTGGGTGTTATGCTTGTGTGTTGTGTGATTCTAAAGATTGGTGAGTTTTCTTGGGTGGATGCATTATGCAAATATCAAGAAAATAGTACAGTTGGTTCAAGTTTCTGTGGGTAATAAGAGTCAAAACTTTTAAAAATTTGGGATAGGTTAAATTTTCATAGCTTGGAACAGATGATGGTATACTTAAGGACTCTCCTTAGTTATTTACTGCGTTCAAAAGAGATGGATAAGTCACCCGGAATCTTTGATCATGCTGTTGTTTTATATTCATTGTAGTAACAACAAAATGCTAGTGTTAAGTTCTTTCTATCTATATTGCTTCGGCTTGACAAGTTAAAAACGTTTACTGTTTTGTGCCTTCAATGTTACTTCCGTTTTATGTGTTTCTCAGCATTGTTAGAATTTGAGTTAGTTATTGTGAGTTGTGATTTTAACCGACTATTTTGAATATGAAAATCAATAGGATTATGTCCCAACTGTATTCGACAATTTTAGCGCCAATGTCGTTGTGGATGGAAGCACGGTTAATCTGGGATTATGGGACACTGCAGGTGAATTAGTCACTTTTGAGTTGGGATCTGGTTTTGTTTAATTTGAGAATGAATCACTTAATAGGCTCATGGTTTGAGCAGGCCAGGACGATTATAATAGATTAAGACCATTAAGCTATCGTGGGGCTGATGTATTTATACTTGCTTTCTCACTCATCAGCAAGGCTAGTTATGAGAACATCCCCAAGAAGGTGAGGCTGCCTTGCTGGCTTTTTCTATGCTGACCTTAACTTTTCTTATTTCTAGCCATTCATTGTTTCCCTTTTCTTTGAAGTACATTCAAGAGAACATTAAGGGAAAAATGAAGGTTGATTGAATGGTTTGTTTCCAATGTGACCTGTTTCTCTTAAAATTTCAAATTTTTATTTGCTAATTTTTTTGCTCTTTTTATTTTTGGCATATTCACATTTGATGATCAGTGGATCCCTGAGCTGAGGCATTATGGTCCTGGAGTCCCAATAATTCTTGTGGGAACTAAGCTCGGTCAGGATTTCTTTTCATCTATCTCCTTAATTCTTTTTCTATATTACTGACCTTTTTCTGTCCCGAGACATTCATATTGCATATTCCTTGTTGCCCTCTAATTAGTAATTAGTAATTACCCCATGCAGTTTCACTCTGTAATTCATATCTCTATTCTTTTTCTCCAATGGAGATTGTTTAGTTGTGGCTACTCGTTAGCCTAAACAGTGTTCTTTTGTGCCTGATTTAATTTCTTAAACCATCTGAGTACATTTAGGTCTGCTGTTGTGCTGATTTTGTTATCTCAATAGACAACCTTATAAAAAGATAGAATAAACCGACTAGTCATTTACCCTTTTCTTTATCCTCATGATGTGCTTTCTGGTTTAATTTGTTGTTAATTCATTTTATTTCCTTGTAGATCTTCGTGACGACGAACATTTATTTGCAGACCACTCCGAGGCAGAGCCCATCTCAACTGTGCAGGTTAAAAATTGTTTTTACATACATTGAGCAATTACTAATTAGTGTTCAATACTTCTTAAACATCAATTTCCAATCAACATGGAATTCTTACGGGCCACGTACGGGTTTTTCTTTTAAGGGTGAGGAGCTAAGAAGGATAAGTGGGGCCAATTCTTACATCGAGTGTAGCGCGAAAACGCAACAGGTTACGATTTTACTGATAGTTACTCTTAGGCTACGTTTGGTAAAACTAACTTATAACTTTTAGGAATAATTACACTTTGCCTACCTAACTATCCGTGCCTACAAAACTTTTCTTTTTACACTTCGCCTACCTAACTTTTCTTTTTTGTACACTTTGCCATTTCCGGTCACTGCCGGCCACACGTGGCAATAAGGCACAAAAGCCACGTGTTGGATTACGAGGCCGGCGGTGACTGGAAATGGCAAAGTGTACAAAAATGTAAAGTTTGGTAGGCTAAGTGTAAAAAAAATAAAGTTTTGTAGGCAAAGTGTAAATTTCCGGATAATTAGGTAGGCAAAGTGTAATTTTTCTGAACTTTTAAGTGAATTTCGAGTTTATAGCTTATACCTTATGACTTATGACTGAAAAGCTAGCTATATGACAAACGAGTTTGATAAAATTAGCTGATAAGCTAGCTGAAATAAAAATTCCAATCGGCTTATTTGAAAAGCTGCCCAATGAAGCGCATGAGATAAGTTCGAGTTTTTTATAAAAGCTCGTTATACCAAACCAAGCTTATTTGAATACATGAAGCTTATAAGCTAATCAAATAAGCTATGAGTTAGTTTATACGCTTACCAAACACAACTTTAATATGTTAACCTTAATTGTAAGACACTTCGAATCCTTCTCGTCTTCTTGCAAATGTTTTGCAGAATGTGAAGGCTGTCTTTGATGCAGCTATCAAGGCTGTTCTTCAACAAACCAAACACAAGAAGAAAATGGTTAATAGAAAGGGCCAAAAGGCTTGCAGGATATTGTGATTGGTCAAGAAACTCCTTCAAAATGTGTTGTCTTATAAGTGATTATAAGATTTTGGGCTGGTGTACTCAAATTCTAAAATGAGTCAGGCAGCGGGTCGACCCGTCATTTTTTTTTTGTTTTTTTTGTTTGGGACAAAAATACATGCTCGTACTATGAAATATCATACTCGTATTTACTATATTTTAATATATGATATTTTAGGTTGAAAACATGTCCATATAATTGTTAGGTTGGTTGACAATTGTTTGGTGTATTATTGTACCACAAGAATTTGTGTCCTTACTAACCTGGACTAATCTAATCAGGCGATTGGTTTAATTAATTATTAAATATTATTATTTTTTAATTTTATTTGTGGTTATATCATATATGTGTTCAAAAAAATATCTAGGAAATGCAAAAGCCTTTATGATCTTGTCTTGGTGGTTACACGTAAATGATTTGTGATGGAAAAAGATGTGTTACCAAATAAAGCAGTGATAACGATATATTATCAGTCTTCTTCTATTTGGCTGCGGTGGATTAATTTGACTCGCTTTCAGTTAGTTTAATGACATTTAAACTGCTTACCCTGGTCCTAAGTTGATCTAATCAGTCAACTCAAGATAATACAATCCATCAAAATAGTATAAAAACACTGTAACATTTAACATTACTACTACGTTAGTCATGTCTAAAAGTAAATATCATATTTTCGTACTCAAATTTCATAATTTAACATAAAGTACATATAAAAGTAAGATTTTTGTTAGCATGTCTAATGGTGAGCTAATCTTACTCTTCCAATAATTATACATATTTTTATATTTAAATATCGTTATTTAACATGAAATACACTTTGGTATTATATTTCTTGTGCATTTGTTATAAAATAATAGTTGTATAACAATTAGATAAACTATTAAATATCATTATTTAACACAAAATATATGACATTTCTTATGCATTTGTAAAAACAAAACAAAAAAAAGTTGTATAACAATTAGATAAACTAACATGTAATAAGTATAGAAACATATAATATATCGTACACATTTCTCAATTTATTAAAAATGGATTCCCTTCTATCTTTATATTCTCAATCACAATTGACTTTAGTGGATGGTGATTCGTTACTATCTTAATTTTGAATTCTCTATTGCATATTATTTCTCTAGTAGGAATATAATTTTCGAATGCAATACAACAAATTGTTAAGCAGAAATTAAAAAGTAAAAAAGAAAAAGAAAAAGAAAAAAACCCCTATAACCTAATAACCTATTTATTACACCGTCCAATTTTAATAACAACACACGTGGTCCCATTTGGCCCGGCCCAACGTGCGCGAAACGCCAAACGTTGACTCCACATCCCCGCCACAATTAACAAAACGCCGTTAGTGTAACGTCGCAGCAACCGTCAACCGTAATAGCCGGTTGACAGTTCTCCTCATCTTCTGTCGGTTGTTATCCTGTGACCTGATATCATGGGTTTTTTCTTCCAAATTAATTTTCATATATTTTATAAAGAGTAAAATATTTGTTGAGGTTTGTATTACACGTATATTTTTAATTTTGTAATATTTCTCTAAAAGCATAAACCAAAACTTCATAAAGATTTGTGATTTACGATATCTTGTAGTATTATCTTGTATTAGTTAGTTTGAGTAGGGGAATTCAATTAGCCATTTTACATAAAACTTTAATAAATAACAAAAATTTATAGTTGTTATATTATATTGTTTTATTTTGAAATCTTTGTTGACTGATCAGAAATCGATCAACCATTAAATTAATACTTGTGGTTGATAAACACGATAAAAGGAAAACATTTGCAAGGAAATAAGTTTTATTGTTTTTTCGGTGATGTTGGCTTAAATATCAGGCCGGCCTAACACTCACACTCGATTAATTACAGGATTTTATTATAGAATGGAGAGATTAAATGTAGAGGGAGAAAGTTGATCATTTTTTTTAAACACCGTCAATAAATAAGGGGATTGCCTATTTATACTATCATAAGTTGGACACTACCCATCTACTGTTCATCCCGTTACTTCGTACAGTAAATAGGAATGACATATTCGGTACCGCTCTGACAAACATTAAATCAGATTTGAGGTTAAACTAATGATTGTCTGTCGGCATTTAATGCACACGTGGGGGAACATTTAATGCTGACAGGACGTCCTACAGTCATATGTTTAGTAGGGTTGCAAACTAGGGTGGGGCGTCCCATCGGCAATCATCACTTGACAAGTGATAATATTTTATTGTTTCCAGGCCTTGTGTGCGCCAGGACCCGACCTTATTGATTCTTCAGACCGGACTTTCTCCGCAACTTTAGCTACCACCATCTTCTTATCTTTGAGATCTTCTTTTTGGGTTACGCCTTTGTGAAGGTCGACCTCGTTCTCCTAGTGCCATGGTGCCGACCTAAGAATATATTATGTGGGCTATTCCTAATAACTTTGTTCTTTGGAGCCTGACTTCCAGTCACCCAGATGTCGACCTGATTTTGAGGCCGTCGGCCTTCGCATCGTTTTTTTTTTTCAACGAAAATAATTATATTGTCTCAATAGAATGTCATTCGTACATCAACTGAAGCACACTAACTATTCCAGCAAGCTAGACTAGCAAGTAAACGGGCATACACAGCAATAAGCCCTAGACAACCACAAAGGGTTCACAAAAATAACTAGAAAGCAGCAATAAAATTACACATGTCAAAAGAACTGTACAACTACATAATATCATGAAACACTCCTGACAATGAAGATTGGAGCTCACTGTGAGAAAGAAGCTGAAGAAGAGTCTGTTCATCTGGGATACTACACTGAAGTCTCTTCCAGTTCTTGCTTCGCATCGTTGAATTCTCTCATTTGATACTATTTTATCCTTGGGTCCTTTAGGGTCCAATTCAGGTGTCAACAATCTATTTTCTCAAAACGATGTTTTTTTTCGAGTTTTTTCACGTTTTGCTTTTGAATAAGCTCGTTATCAGACAAGTTAATTAACAAATTTGATTGATCAAATGGATATGATATTTTAGCATCAATCCATAAATAAATAAATCAATTATTAATAAGTTGCACATTGCATGTTATAAAAAAATCGTTAAATTATAAAAAAAAAAACATGTATAATAATTAATACAATTTGGAAACAATATTTTATCCCTTTTTAAATTCATTTTCTGTCTCATTACTCATATCCCTCTCCTTTTCTGCGCCACAGTGAACAACACTAAACAGTATAAACAATTCAAACAAAATCCATCCATTTTCAGCAATTTGATTGACGTGTTTACTATTCTATTCACTGCCTCACCAGCCCACCCCACATTTTCAGGATTTTTAAATCATTTTTTTTAGTTGAAACTTCAAAGTAGGTTTTATTTTTTCTTTGCTTACGACCATCGATTGGCGGCATTTACTTGATTTTAAATGCTCGATGGCTTTGAATGTGATGATATATTCAAAATCTTTAGGTGGGCTTCTGTTGTCGGAACCTTCTCATTTTTTTCCGCAAATCTCCCCGTGTTTAATCTTGAAGCGATTTTGGTTTTCTTGCTGATGGGTTCTTTTATTACGCATAAATTTGTTTTTGTGGAGCTGGATTTTTCAGTGGAGGATGCTTTTTAGCTGGTGGGTTGGATTTTCTGTTTGGGTTTCTCTAAAATTGGGTTAATTAAAAAATCTATGGCGGGCTCCAGTTCGTTAATTTAAAAATCCCTTTTCTTCAAAAGCGAACCTGTTTTGTGCGCCGACGGCTTGGAGTGTGTTGTGTGCAAAGGGGAACACAAGTATTCAGTGTTTCTGGGCATTAACGTTTTTGAACATAAGTAACACGCAAAAGGTCTCATCTTTAGTGGAAAATCTTGGCGGGTAACATGACGGTCGAGAGGTCGAGCTTGGGAGTGAAAAAAGTGATTGTGGGAATGAGATTAGACGATCATGCTAAAGAGTTGCTTGATTGGGCGATTGTCAAGGTTGCTGATTCTGGAGATAGTGTTGTGGCTATTCATGTTTGTCGAAATTCGGGTAATCCGTTTTTTTTTTAAAAAACACTTCATGTTTTAGCTCGATGGTGAATGCTTGTGTGTGTGTTTTGCTTTTGGTTCTCTTTCGTGTTTTGAGGTAGTACTCGGTTGCAGATTCTGTTTCGAACGAGAAAATAATGTCGGATGATTTCTTGAAAGACTATGAAGGTCTATGCAGCGAAAAACAGGTTAGCTGTTTTTCATTTGTTTTATCACTAGTATGAATATCAGTATTTTGTNNTTTTGCATTTTTTGGTTTCTCTTTTGGTTTGGGGATTTGGGCTGTGTTCAGGTTGCTCTTAGTGTTTCAGTTTTGAAAGGAAATTCGATCAGAAAAACGTTGGTGAGAGAGGCAAAGAACCATTCTGCTTCGGCTGTTATTTTGGGTATAGCTAAGCATGGTAGCTTAAGGTAAGAGCTAGAACATGGGATTTTTGTTTTTTTATTTTATTTGTTTTCCATTTCTGTAGTTGATTATGCATTGTGAGTTTAGATGGACTTCGATTGCAAAGTATTGTGCAAAGAGACTGCCCCAAACTACTGAAGTTATGGCGATAAAAAACGGGAAGATTGTCCTTAGCCGGTGTTTGAATATCAAATCAGAAGGTTTGGTTTTCTTATTATATTTGCTGTTAATGTAATTTATTTGCTCTTAACACACAGAGAACTGAGTTTGTTTGTTTCCCCTTAATCTCTTACTTTTAAATACCAGGTCATTGTTCAGATCCAAAACCGAGCTTTTATCTAAACGTAAACCTCACACCCAAGAACAATCATTCCGAGTTTGGAGAATCTGAATCAGAAATGAGCAGATTCAGTTTCGATGGAAACTCGAATAACATAATAATCGAGGATGTTCTGATTCCTAATATCCAAATACAAAAGAGAGGTTCTTTAAGTTCGATTTCACTTCCAGCAGAGGATTTCATGAAGCACAGGCCCGGCTGGCCTCTTCTTCAGACAGCCAGTTCATTAACTCAAGAAGCACTCGAAGCAAGAAAAATGTCGCTAGTGAAGTGGGTTATGACATTGCCACATAGATCTTTTTCGGATATTTCTGAAGCTGGGCTGCATAAAGATTTGGAAACTGTACTCTTGAAAAATTCTGCAGGATGCAAAGTGTTTAGCTATGATGTACTGAAAATTTCAACCTCAGAATTTTCATCAGGTTATTATTTCAACCATCTATATATAGTAGTTCGTTTGTCCGGTTTTTACCTGTATAAACTGCACTTCTTTTAGTTCTGTTACTTCAGGGTTCGGTAAAATTAGTTCGGAAAAAAAAAACAGAATTTGCAATAAAGCTTTGTAAATTGTTATAAAATGTTTTTTCAATCACTAAAAGTTGATTTCGATCTTGTTTTTCTTTCTGGCATTTTCCTTAGTGTTGATCCGACCATACAGCTGAAAATATTATTCTTGTTTGTAAATTTTAGTGTTCTTTTCTGGAAAAATTCTGAAAATCTGCAATAAAGCTTGGTAATTTGTTATATAATGTTCTTTCAATCACTAAAAGTTGATTTCAATCTGATTTTTCCAAGAATGTGGATATGCTAATCTTTCTGGCATTTTCCTGTGTTTTGATCCGACCATACAGCTGAAAATATTATTCTTGTTTGTAAATTTGAGTGTTCTGTTCTGGAAATTCTGAAATTTGATGGACTATTATTGCAAATCCACATTAAATTGCAATTAACTGTTAATTTTTTACAGAAAATCTTATTGGGAAAGGAGGCTGTAATTCTGTGTACAAAGGTATTCTTCCTGAAGGCAAACCAGTTGCGGTTAAAATTTCCGAATCATCGTCAAAAGAAGCATGGAAAAATTTCATCCTAGAGATTGACATAATGACTACACTGAAGCACAACAAAATTGCACCTTTGATTGGAATTTGCGTACAAGATAATGATCTAATCTCTGTGTACGATTTCATGCCGAAAGGATGTTTGGAAGAGAATCTACATGGTATTCTGCATTAATTAGAATTTATAAATCTTTTTCTCACATTTATTGGCTGAATATTATCATATCACCTTATGATTGGAGTTGATTTCTTGAAACAGGTACGTGTAAGGAAAAAAAATTACTCTCTTGGGATGCAAGATTTAAAATAGCTGTTGAGATTGCTGAAGCACTTAACTATTTACATAATGAATGCCCAAGGCCGGTTATTCATAGAGACGTCAAGTCTTCGAATATTCTCCTAACTGATGAACTTGAACCACAGGTAATTACTACATCATAAAGCTAGCTTATAGCTTATTTGATCAGCTTATAAACTTCTTGTATTTAAATAAGCTTCGTTTGGTAGGATGAATTTTTTTAAAAAGCTCGAGCTTATCTCATAAGCTTATTTGGGTAGTTTTTCAAATAATAAGCTCGTTGAAATTTTTATTTCAGCTAGCTTATCAACAAATTTTACCAAACACTTTTTATCATATAAGTTAGATTTTCTGCTATAAGTCATAAGCTATTAGTTATAAGCTCGAAAATCACTTATAAGCTGTAAGCTAGCTTATCAGCTAGTTTTACCAAACCTAGCCTATATGTACCCTCTTAATGCGTTATAAACAACTATCCAAGTATACATATTTGGAAAGATAACAGGGGTTCTTTTTGTGATTAGAACCTAAAGGTATATTTTGTAAATTCCGCTATCAATATTTGTTTTCAAATTATAGAACATAGTTGATAACTTTTGGTCTAATTTCCTTCTGACAGTTATGTGACTTTGGATTGGCTATATGGGCACCTACAAAAGCTTCTTTTGTGATGGATACTAACGTAGTTGGAACATTTGGCTATCTCGCTCCCGAGTATTTCATGTACGGTAAAGTTAGCGACAAAATTGATGTTTATGCTTTTGGTGTGGTTCTACTAGAATTGCTCTCCGGCAAGAAACCTATTGGTTTACAGACAGACAAGGGTCAAGAAAGCTTAGTCATGTGGGTAAGTAACTATGACTAATTATATCTTTGAAGAAATTGTATTTTTAGACCTTCTGGTTAAACGCCATAGCAATTTTAGTCTCAAGGTTCCAACATTTCGCTTTTTGGTCATGTGATTTAATATTTTGCTGCAAAACAAACTCCCAAATTCTCAAATTTTCGATTAGCAATTTAAGTTCCGTAATTTAAAATTTTGTGCAAAATTTTAAATCACGGAACCCAAAGGCGAAAAGTTGGAATCTTGGGGCTAAAATTGCTATGATGTTAAACCAACAGGACTAAAAATGCATTTTTTGCCACTATTTTTTATATTAGCATGAATTGAAAGTTAACACAAATGTTGTTGTTGGTGTCTTTA
>BKCP01009181.1:403826-420994 GCA_008636005.1 Striga asiatica | reverse complement strand
TATTTAGGCTAAACCTAAACTAGAAAACAGAGATTTTAAGAGCATATTAGACCCGAATTTGGATGGAAATATCGATGAAACTCAAATGCAAAGAATGGCTCAAGCTGCAGCATTTTGTCTTGCTCAATCTTCGAGACTTCGCCCCAAAATGTCCCAAGTAAGCGTAAGATTCTCAAAATTAGTGACCAAAATTTAACAAGTTCACTAAAATACTCGAGCAAAATTGGACTGAGACTGCCTTGTTTTTTCTTTTTTCTTTGCACAACAAGATCCTTACTATACTTAAAGGTGAAAAAAACTACGAGGATGAAGAAAACGAGGAGGATGATTATTATAATGATGATGAGGTGTATCCTGATTCGAGTGCAGAATCCCATCTGAGCCTTGCTTTGTTTGACGTCAATTTTGATAGCTCGAATTCGTTCAGTAGCATTGATCAAAACAGCCCTCTTTCTGTAGAAGCTTATTTGCAGAAAAGATGGAGTAGAACTTCCAGTATAGATTAGTTTTTGCAGGGACTATGCTTTTTTTTTTTTTTTAAATTGTACAGTTTGGAGGGAAGTTGAAAAAAGCACCCAATAATGAGGTGGCTTCTGTGTGTGTTGTTGTTTTTTTATTGGCTTTTGGTGTTAATGTATTTGGGGAGAAATTTCCCAGGTTAAATTGGCATGAGCATGCATTTGAAAGGTTTTATGCAGAAATCAATGGATGATAATATAAATTGAGGAAAAAATGTGCTTTATTGTTTTTAAATAAGTGTAGTAGTTAGGCCAATTGAACTGAATGGGCTTATGTTGGGCTGTGAAAGTCAAAGAAGACGCGATATTTAATATGGAGATGGTAGAAATTGAAGCTTTCGAATGGCTTGGACAATCTAAATATTATATTTAAATGATACAGTTTACATAATGAATAATTGAATATGACAATATGAGTCGTGACATCAAGATCACGTTGTTTTAGGCATTATATTGTCTTAAAAATTAATTATTACTGAACTTATATACTACTTTCTATTTTTTTGAAATATCATTTTCACTTTATCAACAATTAACTAAATAAATAACGTTTTGGATCTTTTATACATGTTTTTCTATTATTACTCTTATCTAGCCAATAAATACACTACGTCTTTTCATATTCACTAACGACACTTATTAAAGATAGGAGGGAGCATCATTTTGCATTAATTTTTATGTCAAAATCTATATCTATATATATATATATATAAAGAGGAGCAACATAGCATTTAATTATATTATCATGCATTAAATTTTATTATTCCTCCAAAATTTTCAACATTCAATATCATTTTTAAGTTACAAAATAACTTGTTTGAATGCCATAAATTATGATCATAAACCAATCAAGTGAGTTGCAAAATTATACTCACATTTTAAGTCACACTCACTCATGAAAATGGTCGGATGTATTAGCATAAAGAAAATGGTTGTAACAGCTCTTACATAGCAATTACATTATCAAAATCAATTTTGAGAATTATTTTCTTAATTCATATTTTTTCATGAATTAAATTATGATTTACTTTTACTTTTTTTATATTGTTATCTTTTTATAGTATTCTTCTCTGTGCAAATGCACAGGTTGATTACTAGTATATATAAAAAGGAGCAACAAAGCATTTAATTTTATTACCATGCATTAAATTTTATTCTCATGCATTAAATTTTATTCTCCCTCCAAAATTTTTAGCATTCAATTTCATTTTGAAGTTACAAAATAACTTGCTTGAATGCCATAAATTATGAGCATAAACTAATCAAGGGAATTACAAAATTATACTCAAATTTTAAGTCACACCCACTCATGAAAATGGCCGGGAGTATTAGCATAAAGAAAATGGTTGGTCCAGTCTTCTGGTTCCAGTGTGTCATTTGACACTTCGGTTGTACTCGTTTGAGGTTTTAGTTATTCATATAATTGACGTTTGAAAAAAAAACGGCTCTTCCATAGCAATTACTTGATCAAAATCAATTTTGAGAATTATTTTCTTAATTCATATTTTTTTCATAAATTAAATTATGATTTACTTTTATTTTTTTTTATATTTTTATATTTTTAAAATATTCATATCTGCGCAAATGTGTTGATTACTAATTGTTATAAATGTGGGAAGGATAAAGAACTCAATATAAAAACCGAATATAATAAATACTGATTTTTCTTTATTTCTTTTCATATGTCCATCACATTGCACTCACTTGGCAAATTCTAAGGCAATCGTTCACATATTTCATTACAATCATGTATTTTCATATACTCATGAGTCATGATATTGATAAGATTACTAGTGGTAAATTCCACTTGTGCATAACAAAAATAGCATTCCCCTCATATTTTCTTTCCTTTTTTGTGGGTTCCTTAAATTCAATAATTCTATTTTGCCACATATGGCTCTGAATTTTGTTAAATAAAATGTAAAAGAAGCGATTTCGTATATTTTGTGTAAAAAGTCATACTAAACCTCATGTCCACACTTAGTTGACAATTCGATAGAATACATTCTTGTTAAAAAAGAAAACATATATTCACAATCTACGCTATTGATTGACATATTAAATTGTTTCAACGTATTACACTATAAGAAAAAAAAAATTAAGATTCTCAGTAAGTAAAAAAGTTTCTGAACCAAGTCATCGAACTCTCGATGGTGTACTAAATATTTAAAAGTCAATTTTTAACAAATCATTTGGAGGTTGGAAGCTCAACAATTCGAGATGAGTAATCAAATGATTAGTTCATTTAAAAGAAAAACTAGTGCGCATCCCGTGCAATGCACGGACGGGCTTGTTACTTTAAATATTTTTAAAAATTTTATTTTAAACATAATTATATATATATTTAACATCTCATTATTGCAAGAAAGAAATACAAAATATGAAAAATTATGTATAGTTTATTTGAATATAATGAGTGTCTCCAACCAAACCAATGATATCCAACACAGATATATGATAAAATTAATTATATGAATCGTAATACTTTTTAAATATATTTATAATAAATATGAAATATTAAGATTCATATTAAAATTTGTAATTTGGATATGAGATGAAAAAATAGATGTGTACAAAAATAATAAGTACCAAGAATCCACATATTATAAGATTATTTCTAAACTTTAAAATATTTTGTAGTTCGATACATATGGACACAAAACTCATCAACTAAATTGAACAATCCAAAATATAAAAATTAATTTTAGAAATTAACATTCTTTATTAGATAAATACGAATTTTAGTTGTGGCCATAAAATATGAGATTTTTAGATAAATAAATATGGATATAAAAATATTTAACAATTAAGTTGCCATGACTTTTCGATACTATTTCAAAAGATTTAAAACGTTTTATTCAGTAAATGATTAACCAGATTTTTGTAACCAAATTTACACGTTTCACTGAATAAATTGAAGGAAATAATAGATCAGATTTTTTGGAAGCAAGATTTTCAAGTTTCATTCTCATTAATCGTCAGATCTAACCGTAGCATTTAAAGAAATCGTTGCTCATATTTTAGAAATTAAGGTTTACATGATATATTTCTCAAATAACAATATTTTTTATAAAATTTGAATTCAAATTTCATTCAGCCGTTATTTTTCAAAGAAAAATACTAATAATAATAACTTTGGAAATTTTAAGCGGGAATTTTAATATTATTTAAAGTAAGTCATCTCTCTAATATATAGCAATAGATATTAATTGTATTTAAAAAAATATGGTTAGATAAATGTGGATAAAAAATGTTATATTAATTATTTTGTTAGGAATGTGATTATATAGAAGTTAAGATAAAATGAAATATACCCAAAAAAATTTGTGATATTTTTAGTTAAATGTTTGAATTTAAAAATCTAATACAAAATTTAGATTATATCACATAAGAAAAAAATAATAATACACGTTTATTAATATATTTAAAATATAATTTTAAATTTCAAATAAAATAAAATGCGGGATAAATCATATTTGTTATAGAAAATTTCTAAAATGTTTATTAGTGTTTTTGTAACTATATCTATAAGAATAATCGTACAGTTTTAATTTCTAAAAATTTGGTAAGTTTGTTAATGAGATAAATTCTGCTAGATAAATGATTAATTATTTAAAAAATTTGTGTTAGATTAAATTAATACATATTTTATTTTATTTATTAAAAAATATTTTGTATTAAATTAACCTTTTGATTACATTAATTTTATATTTAAAATTTATTTTTTTTATTTGAAAATATTTTCTGTCAAACCATAAAATTTTGAAGATATCGATCGCCATAAAATCATAAGATAAATATGCACTATTTATTTTATTATGGTAAAGGATAATCACACCAAATTAAAAATTAAAAATGAACTCATTATTGTTTAAGATATTGAATTTACAAAAGAGGAAGAAGAAAAGAAACAAAACTTATTTTAATTGTTTGTTGCATTATTCAAAAACTAGTAATCACCCGTGCGATGCACAGGGATATTATTATATATATGCTTTTTAAAAGACAATTTTGTATATAAATTGTGTAATAATGCAATGATCATGACCATAAGAATAAACATATAAACATATAATTAAACTGAAAAGATCATATATTATTGAACACTTCCCTATATACAAAATTATTGGTTTGATTATTTGGCACGTCATCTTCGCCACAAATTAAGATTTTTAAACCTTTTCGGTTAGTGACACGGGAGATAGCAACATATAATTGGCCATGACTGAACACTGGTTTCTTAAGAAATAAGCCGACATGAGATAAGGATTGTCTCTGGCTCTTGTTTATAGTCATGGCGTAAGAAACCATAATGGAAAACTGTCGCCGCTGGAACTTGAAAGGAATTCCAACATCAGAAGGAGTTATGGTCATTCTTGGAATCAACACCTTATCACCAGCATGATCTCCTGTGAGTATCTTACACTCAAGAACGTGAGTGGATAACTTTGTCACAACAATCGTGTCCCATTACACAAACCCATAGAATGATCCATGTTCCGCAACAACATGACTGGAGTTCTAATCTTCAAATACAACTCATGGTTCGGTATTTCGGAACACTTGATACTATTCAAAAACTCAGGCGTATGGAGATCAGACAAAAAATCATTATTAGAATCCGATTTGCACGTACTGTTAGAGCTCAAGTACATACGACCATCCAACAAATTCAATGATGTCATGTACTCATTGATAGACTCGACCACATCCAACATCGGCGCTAATATAGCCCTATGGATTGTCGGGTGCCTCTTTATACATTGGATATGTGCTTTCAACGATCTGAGCAATAGGATCATCAGATGGCTGAAGCAAAATGTCCTCGGGTATGTCTATAGGTGCACATCCATCATTCAACCCTCCGATAGTTCAATCTCCGATGTTGGCTATCCAATCTGCAAATCGTGCAAGCTCATCACGTTCATCCGAATTAGCAAGTCCCTGAAGGCGCATGTTTTTCGTAAGCCTAAGCACAGTACAACTTCTCCATATGTCAGAAGCATTAATGGAAGCATTGACTATGTCCTGACGGCTACCCTTTGGAATAATAGGAAGGATTTAAAATCTCCACCAAAAACAACGGCTTCCTACCAAACGGTTTGTTCAAGTTCAAAGGATCAATTGCTCCCATAATACCCTGTATCGATGTCTGTACAGCTTTGAAACAATTCTTGTACATCATTGGTGCTTCATCCCATATTATTAGAGAAGCACGGATTATCAATTCCGCTAGAGGGCTTGACTGATTGATGTTGCAAGTAGATTCCTGGTGGGGATTCAATGGTATAGCAAATCGAGAATGCGTTGTTCGTCCACCTGGCAACAAAAGCGATGCTATTATGCTGGATGCGACACATAAGACTATGTCGCCTGGATCTCAAACCAGCAGATAAAGTCCTCTACAGGTACGTCTTCCCAGTTCCACCATAACCATATACAAAAAATAGCCCTCCTTGGCCGGAATCAACAGCGGACATAATTCTTGAGTAGACACTCCTCTGTTCGGCTGTCATTTTCTTAAGAAGCATATCGTTTTCAACAGCGAGGGCCTTTCGATCATAGCTCAATTCATCCAAAATTAGACGATTCGAACATGAATTGATGTTCTCCCTATCCAGAAATGGCATAGTTAGTATTCACGAAGACTTGACCCACGTCGTCTCAATAAATTCTCAATCTCAGCAAGGGCCAGGTTCTTGATTTGTTCTTCAGTGAGCATCAAACCTATAAACCAATTATTTGTCACAACCAATCGATGCATTTAAATTTTGAAAAGTTGCACACAAATTTTCCTAAATAATTGGATAAGGTGACTTTAGATATCAAAGATGAACCGCTTTTGTTACCAAAAAATGTGGGCACAATTTTGAATGTACATCCCGTCCAAATATCAGTTTTATCAAATTAAAATTGCACGTGGTTTTAACCAATTTACACACTTTTTTTGAAAGAAAAAATTATTTAATAAGATTGGAAGAATTGGTTAGACATTATATAACTATTTTTTTTGTAAATTTGTATCCAATTTGCACGGTTTTTAAATTGATTTGTATTTAGAATTGTTTTCATAAATAATTGACACATTTTTTGCTTAAGAATCTCTAAATTTGTCACCAAAAAGGATATGATTTAAATTTTGGTTAAAAGATAAAATATGATACGAAAAAATGAGATTCAAATTTTGCCATAAAAATCTTCAAATTTGTTACCGAAAAAATAGGATTCAGTTTTTGTTTCTAAAGATTTACATGTGTTTTTTGAGCTTTCCATTAATAGTAAGTCAAACCTTATATTTATTTGGTCAAACTTTCTATTAATGTATTTTTTCAACAACCTCTTTATATATATATATAGTTGATGTTTATGGCATTATATGTGGATAAGTTGGGATAAATATCAATCAATTTTTTATAGGATAAATACAAACATTAGAAATATTTTTAGGTTAGATAAATATGGACATAACAAACTTTTAAAACTTGTAATTGATTTATATTTTTTTTTTCAAACGTTTTTCCTAATTTAGTGTATATGGCCAAATTTACGCATATGCATACACGTTTTTTCTCATGAAGAAAAAGTGGTTCCATATTTGAAGGAAATTAGAATCTCTTATATCATGTTATCTATAACAAACCTATTATATTGGAACAAAAGATATACACTATCCGATTTTATTGCAACCAAAAATTGCAACAGCGGGACATGCAAAAATTTTCGAAAAAAATTGCTGAAAAACGAAATTTAAGAAGCGGGAAAATGGTAAAATAGAAGCGGGAAATGAAATCATTTTTTCAAAGTTTTTCAAACAATATTTCTTCTCCGTATTATATAGTAATAGATAGCCTAAGTTTAGAGCATCTTTTATCCCAGTTACATAGGGAATTTTTTCTTGTTAATTTACGTTAAATGGTTTCTCTCCAAACGCGAGTTAATATATTTACAAATTGATGTGATAGGTAAACATATATAATAAATATGTGATTGAAATATTATGAAATCTTAGCATAAAGGTGTTAAAATGTTCAAGGTATATAGTTGATCATGATTGTATTACAATCTTTTGTATAAATAAAATTATTTACTATATCAAATACATATGACCAGATAAACATGTGTCATTTCATTTTAATTAATTATTTAACAACGTTTGGTTGAGGTAATTTGAATATGATATTTATATTGTAGACATTTTGTACTAATAAATTGTGATTTAAAAATTGAAAACTTAGCACTTTAATAATACTAGTTTTTTCCCCGTGCATTGCACGGAAAACTATATGATACATGAAAAAATAATAAAAATTATAAACAATAGTAAAAATCATAAAAAAATCATTAAAAAAATTTAAAAAAAATATAAATATTCTTAAACACTTCTTTATAAAACAACGTCGTGGTTTTTCTATCGTCAAAATCTCCCTCAGAGCGCCATGTATAATTGCTCATGACTAAATGCAGAGCTCTTCAGTAGTAAGCCGACGTGCGACAGAGACTGTCTTTGACTCTTATTGATCATGTCATAGAATAGAAAACACTTTTTTATATTGTTTGTCCTTGACTCTTATTGATTGATAGAGATTGTCCTTGCTTCTTAATAAAAATATACCATCTAAATATAAATAAGTAAATATAATATTACTTTTTTATATAAATAAAAAATTTAAAGATTTGTAATAGATCTGTAAATATATGTATTTTTTTGAGTTTTTTTTTTTAAAAAAGAAAAAAACTCGTATCATGAGCTTTCCATTAGGGTTAGCTTCCAATGGACTGGAACCGCCCGCATCGTGATTTTAAGAGGCCGATTAAGGCCCTTTTGTTATATTTAATCACAGTCAGAAATTTTTTTATGTATGTTTAATTTTTTTTCGTGAATTCAAGTTATTTCAACGATGTTCTTTTTATATATCTAAGATTTTTTTTTTCTGATTTATATGAATATAAGCACATTTAACTATTTTTTATAAAATTTATTGAAAAAAGTTACTATTTTTTTGAAAAACTGATAAGATATTACGATAATACTGTACTTAACATAAATGTAGAATTAATTAAAATAAATATTTTTAATTTAGTCATTAACTAATTAAATTTAACTATAAGAAACTTTCTTAAATGTGAGATTAATGAGTAATTAATTAAAAAAAATGTAACTCCTTTTAAAGAGAAAGTGAAAATATTTTTATTAAATGTTTTATTAAATGAGATTAGCTAGCAATTATATATATATAGATACCATTTTTTCATTTGTCAAATAGTAGTAAAAGATTAAAAAAAAAAAGGTATTTGGCCATTTTGCATAAAGGGACCGTTTCTTGTTTACTTTTCTTTTCCATTTTGTGCTCTTTAGTAAATCTGATTTAATGGCCTCTCTGCTCCGCCCCGTCTCTTTACGCCATTGAATTTTATAGCCAAAATGTGTCTTTTCAGCAATTTCTAGGTTTTCTTACGCCCAATTCATTGCCACCCCAATTTCCGCATTGTGCCGACCGCTTTTGCTGGCTCAAGATTCAGTTTTTCGCAATTACCTTTTCACGAAATGAATCACAGTACTGTAAGTTGCTCTTACCTTTTCCAACCCCAATTTGTATATGTATCGCTCAAATTTATATTTGGGGTTTATCAATTTTGAATTTTGCCAACTGAGTCAGCATTTACGCCTCCGATTTGCGAATTACATTTTTCTCCTATTCGTCTTCTGGGGTTTATACTGTTTGTCGTGAGTGGATTTATAGATTGAATTNTCTAGGGTTTCATTATTATTCCATCACGACTGAAAATCAATTTACTTCTGATTAAGTTGTAGCCCGTAGGGTTTTTTTACAAATCATCATTACTTTCTGACGCCATGTTACACCTAATTGATAGGTTGATTTTAATTCTAATTTTCACCTTCTTTTTTCCTTTCAGTCCTGAAGATCAAGTTTTAGCTCTGCTACCCAAAATAAAACAAGAAAATTAACCAGACTAAAAATGGACGACAGCGAACTCGATTTCCCGAGCGATCAAATGCTATCCTGCCTGGACTTAACAAACACGCAGAACAGCTGTTCATTTGACATAGACGAGTTCTTGGGCCGAACCCAATCCTGCAACGATGCATTGGGCCGGACAGAGGCCTACACCGATGTAATGGGCCGGACTCAGGCCTGCACCCATGCCCACGCCTGCAACCCATCTGGGCCCGATAAGTCCCATACCCACACATGCATTCACGTACACACACAAATAATGCCATCTTCAAGCGAGAACCCGCCCAGTGATGACACAGCCGAGTCCATCGAGAAAAAGGGCAAAAAACGGCCTTTGGGCAATCGTGAAGCTGTAAGAAAGTACAGAGAGAAGAAAAAAGCACGAGCTGCTTCTCTAGAAGATGAGGTTGTGAGACTTCGAGCCATTAACCAGCAGTTGATGAAGAGGCTTCAGGGACAGGCTCTGTTAGAGGCTGAGATTGCGAGGCTTAAGTGCTTGCTGGTGGATATCAGGGGAAGGATAGAAGGGGAAATCGGGTCTTTTCCTTACCAGAAGCCGAATAAAGCTGGGGATATTTATCAGAGTATGGCTAATACAAATGTGGCTGGTACTTATGTGATGAACCCTTGTAATATGGAGAGTAGTGAGCAGCTGTATTGTCTGCAGTCGGAGAATGTGGTCGGGGGTCAGGGCTTCGGGGGGGACTGTGGTTTTGATAATGGTCAGTGTTTGGGGAATCAGAATATTGATGAGAAGGAGCTTGCCGAGTGTGGGATTCGAGATTGTGTTGGAAATGGTTATAATGCTACTGGAAAGAGTAAGAGAAAAGGTGATTTTTTTTAACTTTATATATTTTTTTTTATGATTCTTGAAAATTATAGGTTATATTGATGGGTATGTCTTTGTAGCTTGTTTTCTATGAATGCGGCTACTTTTGTCTTGTTGCTTTACGAAATGAGGCTTGTTTTTCGTTAACTGTGTTTCTTGACATGTCTTAGTTGTTGAGTACCCATTTTTGCCGCAATTTTTTTGCTTTTAAGATTTCTTCTCCGTCTTATTTGGGTTTGTTTGCTAATCTACTAGTTGGATTAATGTTTTAAATTGGGGAGAATTGGGTATTTTTCTGGATTATACAATGGAGTGATTTGTCTCGTTAGTACTTGTTGCGTGATCTTTTTTAAGTTTTTTTATTATGTGGTATGATGTTTATTTATTTCTATGCACATCTATTGTGATCAATATACAAATAGCCAGTACGACATGTTACTTTTTTTTTTTGACACAAATGGTAAATTCACTCCTCAACACAATCATCTCTTTAAAATAACAATACATGTTAATATGGTAAATTCACGACATGTTACTTCTGCTAATGCAGATCATGCTATTGCAGTAAAGATCTAGGAAGCAAAGTTTTAAATTACTTGTCAGCTTTACAAAACTTAATGTGGATAGGATGAAATCTGAGAAATCTTTTAAGTTGAGTTTAGTAAATGTTAGTCTTAGTTCAAAATTACTTTGGATATGAATCTGATAATATGATGTCTTTTTGTTGTTAAAGTTTGTAAGCCTACAAGCATTTCTTATATCTGCTGTTGAGAAAATCACCAAATGTTTCTTTTTCGTGAAGTTGATTTCTCTTATATGTTTCTTCAACAGGTGTCCGTGCGGGACCCACTAGTTGAAGTCTTGAAGAGTATGTCTAGTTGTTTTGTCCATCTTCATGAATAGCCGTTAGCATATGTTACTAAATAAGCTACGATGGGCTACACTTATGACCTCTTAGTCGTGAGGTTTTCGTGTATAGTAGTTTTTTTCATTGATAACATGCAATGTGAAGTTGGATGCCAAGAAGAAGCATTAGCTAGCAAGACTTGATGGAGTGTACTCGAGATTTTGGTTTTGCGAAAGCTTTATATTAGGTTTCGCTTATTGCATGGGATCCAAAACATTGTTATTTCATTTGCCGTGGCTTTGACTGTAATTTTATTGGTGGCTATCTTTTTCTTCTGTATCTTATTGATTATTAATAATGATGAGATGATTTGAATGTTATTTTAAAAGAAATTATGTGCGAGGGGGTTCTTGTAGTTATTATATAAAATTCGAGGCTCTTAAGGTTTTCAGGTTGAAAATCCTGTGGACTGATAGTGTTTTACTTCACATAATTAGTTTTCAGGTAATCTTATGAACTGCATTGTCTTGTTTCTGAAATCCGGGCCGGTCCCGGACCCGTGGTCAACGGGTTTGACCGTGCCGGGTCCGTGCTGGGTCAGGGCCGGGTCTGCGGGCCGGGCGACCCTTTGGCCATGTCTATGCTGAATTGTGAACTTAAAACGTGCAATTTGTGAATCTTGATCGGTTGAGTTTTAGCTGTTACGAAAATGACTGCATGCAAAAAATGGTCAAACATATTCGATCAATGATCATGCTGAATAATTATTGTACTAATTTTTTTGTATTAAATTGAATCTACATCATTTTCAAGCGATATAGTCTAGTCACATTTAAATTTATTTCATTTTCTCTAAAGATGTACATGTCCAATCGCAAGCCGACATCTTTCTACTCTAGTCTATATATCACATTTTCCTGGCAAAAGTTGATTTAATGGGCTGCATAAAGATACCAGTAACGGACACAGAATAATTCTCTAAAATGGCCGCTCACCATTCATTCATACACGTATTGACAGTATTGTATGGACTTTTGATGTCTATTGGCTTGAAAAGAAATGAGTGGTTCATAAGTTCAGCTCATTAAAGATAAACTCTTTTACTGAGTTATTTTAGTTAACGTTCTTTGACTTGACTCGAGTTCGAGCTTGAACATTAGAAGCTTGGCTCGACTTGCTTACACCTTGTGCCTATTCGTGCGCCAATTTTAGAATCTTAACAGCTTTTTCTCTCCGCCCCCGAAAGTGTTTCTTTTCTTATTTTTACTAATAGTACGAGCAAAATAAGTGGATTTGATATAAGAAGAAAAAAAAAAAAAAAATGGAAAATCTATAAGTGCTTTCACGTATTATTCACCACTACACAAAGGAAAAAATCATCTGAGTTGAGCCTCATCAATCACATGGGCTCCAATTGTTGTCTGTCAGCATGTATAATTGGCAGGCAAAGCATACTCCTCGCAAGTGAAACAAACACATAATAATAATAATAAATAAATAAAAACTGAAAAAATATCAACCAAAATAAAATGGCCTGAAAGATAAAATGGCCACGGTGATGAAAAATTTGCATGATTTCAAGTCATCCAACAATTTTAAACCACATCAACAGAGCAAAAATACGTTAAAATCCTTCATTTTTTATATTAAAAAAGAAAAAAAAACTATCGACAATCAGCGTTTAAGTTGTTAGTTGTCATCCTCATCACGATAGATGCTCTCTGCCATCTGCCAAACCTGCAACGTGTTGTCCTCAGCCACACTCGAGATGACCCACGGCTCATTTTTGTTCCAAGAAAAATCAGAAATCTTAGCTTTGTGGCCACCATGAGAAAATAGCAGCTCGGGTGGACCATCCTCGGCTTCTCCTTCTAACTGCTCGTCTCCAACCCTTTTTAAAATGAGAAGGAAAAATAAAATAAAGGCATGATCGAGAAATATTGTATCCTTATTTTTTCATTGCAGAATAGATAATAGTTTTGAGTGCAAAAAAAAAGTAAAAAGTAAGAAGTAAATATTTACCTGTTCAGGTCCCAAACCATCAACCTTCTGTCATCAGCAGAAGAAGCCAGAACAGTTTCATGGTTTGGATCCCACTCCACCTGGAATACCTCTTCCCTGTGTATGCAAAGGAAAATCAATATTGTTCATTATTGATAAGCTTAGTAGTATTAAGATAACTGATTTGAAGATATACAAGCACCTAGCCAAAAGTTCTTTGCAATGAAAACAGTCGGTGATATACAATAGTAACAATACTGTACAAGATCATTGCTCATATTAACTTCTTTTGAGGAATTTTTTACTCCCTTGTACTCTTCTTTTATCTTTAAATGTTTGAAATAGATTATGTACATCAGAAGACTACTATATTTGAGTATCAATCATCAACATGGGTTAAAAGGAGACTGCTATTATTTAGGACAGGGCTTGCTTAGATATAGATTTATTGAGTTTGTATTAAATAATATTTAAAATAAAATAATTTAAGTTGATTTGATGTAAAAGTAGGAGAGAAGTGGTTAAAAGTGATGGATAATTAAAATTATGTGAGTTGGAAAAATAGTAGGTTGAGGTTGATTTAATGTCTAGGGATGATAAATTGGTATTATTTAATTATATTGATAATATTGAGGATAGTGGGTTGAGTTAAAGTTGAGTTAGATTTGAATTAGGATTGTTTTTTTTTTTTTGGGTATATCATATCCCAGCATGCAGTAAGGATTCTTCAAATATTTATAATTAAAAGAAAAAATTAAGGTGGTTATAAGCTATTATCCAGATACATGCACTATCATTATCTTTAGGGTGTGGCAGCTTTAGATTGAACAGAAATGAAAGTGACTTACATATGACTGCTAAGGGCGTGCAGTGGAGAACTCAAGTTCCGCATGTCAAACAGACCAACTGTAGAATCAGAGGATGCAGTAGCCAAAACATACTCGCTAAACGGATTAAAAGCCAAATAGTTCACCTGACATTTAACTGAAACGTGTTATGAACTGCAACCAAATGACAACACGGGCACAAATACATAATATCTGAGAAATAAAAACACAGCATATATGTCATTAAACCTCTTTCTCATGTACAGCAACAGAGTGCTGGAACTTGTTTGTGCGCATATCCCAAATCATTAGCTTGCAATCATCTCCTACAGATCCAAACAAGTTCTCGTTCTTCAAATGCCACGCCACATCCTCAACTACGTTTTCATGGCCCTAGTCAACAAATCACACGTTCGTATGTCAACTAGTTATGCCTTTTAACAGAAATAGCACTTTGAATATGGAAAGGTATACAGATTATGTGCTACCTCGTAAGTAAATTTTGCATCAAGCACTTTCTCTTGAGGCATTGCAGAGAGATCCCACAAACAAATTTTGCAATCGTTTGAACCACTCAAAAGATATCCCTCTTTAAATGTGCTCCAGGACAGACCATACCCTTCTTTATCATGGCCCGTCAATCTCAAGTCCGGATCACAAGAACCACGTTTGGGATCCACTAGCTGCTTGGTAGAGTCAAATACGTATACTTCAGAGCCATTGGTCTTTGCAGCAATTATAGCTTGGTTTTGTGACATACAGCGGGCTCTATTCACTTCTCCATCAACTTGTATTTTTTGGACTATCTCTATCTGCACATAAGCAACAAATATCACACTTAGCAGCTTAGAAAAATTGATGAATTTTACATATAGATCTACTCCGTGTAATAAACAGAGGAAAACAAGGCCGATAGACCGGGTAATCTAAAAGTTACAGGTAATCTATACAGTTCCCTTGCAGAAAACAAGACAGGTCCGCAAAATGATATTTCAAGACAACTAGGAGAAGAAAATTAAAGACACATAAACATATGACTGTAGAAATCATTATGATATTCGTCATTAAAGTCATGGATAAAACTAACAAGTGATTTGCTCAAAATTTGGGGTTCTTAGCTCTCTGAACATTGTTATTGTGATTGGGATGCCTTTCTAAATGTAGTTCATGTAGCTTAGGACAATACTATAACAACTAATGAGCAATGGCAAACCGAATTACGAGTTGATTTCATGTTAAGCATGCCATATGCAAATACACTTAATCTTTTGTGCTGATTTTTCTTTACCATGAAAAAACATGTCCGAATAATTTCTACTCAGCTCACGCATCAAATTTCCTGGTAATCTGCTTATACACAGAATCAAAACATGAAACCAGCATAAAGATGAAAAAGAAAAACCCAAGCACGGGCATTCATTCAGAGCTTTTATCAAACAGTTGGTGCTCAAACACGGCAACACATGACACGCAAACCGCAACCACACAAGATCCAATATACGCATAAGTATTTAACTAGACCTTGGGGACGATGGAGTTATCAGGGTCAACTACGATGGCGGAGGAGGGATCTCGCGGGAGATAGGCGTCCGCGAGCATGAGAAAGTTGGGGAAATCATCGGACGTGTGTGTACCCAGGATCAATTTGTGGACGGCGAGATCCCCGCCGTCGGATGAGGGCTGCGACGGCAGCCAGTGGACGGTGAGGGACGGCCACTCTAGGGAGTGGCAGATTGCGAGGTCGTACAGCAATGGCGTGTTCTTCTTCCACACAGAAAATTCCTCCTCCACTACCTCTTCCATCTCTCTCTCTCTCTCTCTCTCTAAGAACACGCAGCAGAAATGGCTGAAGCTTGGGATTGTAAGAGCCTACTAAGAGGTGAACGTTTCCCGCCAAATGTGAAATCCGGGGAAAAAGGTTCGAGGGATTTTGATAGGTTGGGCCGTCTGGGCTTAGAAAAGTGGAGTGAACTTACCTTTTGGGCTGTATTTAAAGGCCTATAATGGCTCTAATATATTGGGCTAGTTGGCCCAATAAGAGTCGAACTTTTGTATAGGCCTTAAAGTCCAACGGATACTTTAGAGCTGGTTTTGTTTGGATTTTTTGATTTGGTTTGGTTAATTTTGAAAAATATGGTATGGTTAGTTGTTAGTGAGTATATTAAAATAATATTTAAAATAAAATAATTAAAATTGATTTGATGTAAAAGTAGGAGAGAGAGATTTGAAGTGATGGTTTGTTAAAATAATGTGAGTGGATGAATAGTCAATTAAGGTTGATGTAGTGTATATGAATGATTGATTGATATTATTTAATTATATTATAATTTTGATGATTGTGAGGTTGAGTTAAAGTTGAGTTAAAAAAAGTGATTGAGTTAAAATGTTAATTTTTTTTTAAAAAATTCCATAAACAAACATGCTCTTAACGTCCCAGTCCCACCTCAACCCAACAAAAACGAAAGATTTCTCTACATACAAAATTGCATTTTCAAATGGGCACTTTAGCAAATATACTAGATTTGGGGGCTATTTGTAAATTTGTGATTATACCAAAAATCATGGTTTGTTATAAAATTATTTTTAAAATCGTCCTCGGTAGGAGTAGCAAATAGTGCTATCATTTCATTTTCGTGCTTCACAATGGTATTTTCATCTTATCTACTTAATGAAAGTTTTATTTCATCTATTTATATGTAATCTATTATATCATTCATCTCTATAATAATTTTTTTTTATCATATTGTGCTGCGTTCGAGTACCGTAAACGTGGCTGCCACCGTATGAGTTTGCTTCTCAAATTACCAAATGATGACACTTTCATAATCATATATTTGACTAATTTGAAGATATTTTATCTGATTTCCCCTCTCAGCCACATGGTTGGTTTTGACTAACACACACACACACAAGATCCAATAATGACAATTTCATTCTCCTATGTTCATACGCTATAATTCCATTTGTGATTGACTTGGTGGGACCAATAAATGTGTCGTACTATTATCACATGACATTTTAAATTTCATATCCTACCACAAAGGATTCATATACTTGCAAAAGTATTCTCCTAAATCAATGAATTATGAAAATTATTGAGACTGTAACTGACTAGTTGGTTAGCCTATTGCAAACTTTGTTGTGAGTTATAGTAATATAATATCGTTT